>JABUQX010135759.1:15000-40000 GCA_015478945.1 Trachelipus rathkii
AAATATAAGTGAATTGACCTCCGTGGTTCTCCTACAGCACCTATAAGTTCTCTAAGTCATTCTTTCCTGGTTTTATTTTCTTTGATGTATCTGTTGCCAATACTCCTGCTAAAGTGTTCATCTCTTCAGCCTTCCTTTCCATCTAATTCAACCCCGGATAACCTTGACAGTTATCCCCCTCCACTTATTTGTCCTGTCTTTACCGGAGATCACAAATGATTAGGTGCGCGTGATCCTAACTTGTATGAATGGTAGGAAGCCAAGAAGCCTGAATAATATCCGGTCCCCTTATATTGAGGAAATGCTTCTTCACTGGCGCTGACTGACCCTCATTCGACTATATTATATAGGTTTTAAAAGTTACACTTTTCCTCTGGTGGAAGCTCATTTATGTTCAGCTAGTTCCGAAGAAGGGTAGCCATTCTAAACCTTCTATCACCCTGTAGCTCTTATATTTGTATTCTGACTTAAGATCATTGAATCAATCCTCATTCCTAATTTCCTAAATCACTGAAATCTCAACTTCCTTCCTTCAAAACTTGAGATCAGCTGAAGATATACTTTCCTTAATTATTTATGGTTGACAGGAAAATTGGTTGACACAACATAAAAAAATATTCCTGTACAGCCCGCCGCAGGTATTAGGATAGGTTAGGTCAGGTTGTTAAATTTTGTTGGATTTGTTAGAGAAACTCTAAATAAGCAGATTTTTTTTTTTTTTTTTTTTTTTACAAATGAGAACCTGTTTTCCTGTCAACCATTTGGGTATAGATCCCGCGTGCCATATCAAAGGCTTTTTTAAGGGTATAACATACCTCGCTATTAGCGATGTACCGAGTTCAAATTCAGCTGAGTTGAACAATAAGCAACATTCGGAAATTTTTTTACAACTTTCTACTAGCCATTTTTTTTTCTTTTGCTAATTATGTACCCGCATACTTTGAAAAATTTAACGTGCGCAGAACCGACGAGGGCAATAGCATGTACAACTATTTTGACTGGTGCAACAGTCCTATTCTGCTGAGCGCACAGGTATAAATTAAGAAAGGACATAAAATGAATGAACTTTTATAAGAAAATAAAAATGTAAAGATTTGAGTCTCAATCAAGAATATTTTATAAATTAACTGTCTAATAATTAAAACAAATTTGCAGCAATATTCTCTGATGACCAAAAATAGTAGTTGGGCAATCATTAAAAATGCTTAAATTGGAATGGTTTCAATTTTGACATTGAGATTTGCCAGAAATGGGCGTAATTTCCTTAGTGTTCAGCAGCCGATTAGAACCAAATATAGAGCAAGATGCAGCTTTTTCTGACCTCTAAAACGTCGATTTAGGTGTTTTTCTGTGTCCTTATTGATTTGCTTTGTATTTTCATTTGATGAAAAGCCATGTTCTTTGACATTTTTTTTGAGGGGGGGTGGGGTCACCTCCTACAATTTTGTCGAAATGACCTGAAATTTTAATTATACAAAGTTGGGTTTATTATCTAAAACTTTTTAACCCAGGTTTTTGAAATCTGGTACTAAATCCCAGCAATATTCAATTTTCAAATCCAACTGAAAATGGTTTTCATAAATGAAAAACTGATATATTTTTTTTTTTCTGGCCATCCGATCACCATTAAATTTTCAGAATTAATTAATGATATAATTTGGGGAATTTTTCATTTAACTCTGTTTTTTCTTCAAAATTTTTTTTTGAATTTTAAAATTAAATATATTTTTCGGTATACATAAAAATAATGTAAATATAAAATGTATAACTCCTCTCCAACTAAACATGCCGTGAAAATTTCATATTGATCGGATGGATAGAAAAAAAATTATCAATTTTTCACTTTGCCAAAACATATATTTACAAAAGTGGAAAATAGTGATTTCTTTTTTGTGCTCAACCAATCAATATGAAATTTTCAAGGCATGCATAATTGGGCAGTCGCACCTTTTTTATTTATTTCACTTTTTTTTTTTTTTTACCCCCCAATAAATTTTTCAGAAATTAATTTTTTTATTTTATTTTTTTTTTTATATATATTTTTTGCACTGCCCAGATGCATAACTGTTGCATATTCAAAAAATAATTATCTTAATAAAAAAGGTATAACTCATCCAATTGTATATGCTCTGAAAATTTCATGTTAATCTGGGATGACAAGAAAAATATTATCGCAAATTTTAATTTATGAAAGCTATTTTCAATTGGGTTTGGAAATTAAGTATTGCTCAGATTTGGTTAAAAGGTTTAAAGTAAAATAATATATTACCTTTATATTTCTTTCTTTTTCTCTTTTCTTCCTTTAAATAGATGTCATCATATTTTGTTTGTCAATTTTTTACTTATCTTCTTTGTTGATTTACTTATTCTTTGTTCTTTATTATGTACAACATTCATTAATATTTCTTATCTTCTTTATCCTTCTTGTTTTCTATTTTATTCCTTTTTATTTATATTTTATTCTATACAACATTTATTTCTTTATTCTTTTTTTGACTTAATGTTTTAACTTTCTTAACACTATATATCTTTAAATATTAATTACAAAAATTATCTACAAATATTTTTATATACTATCTTTCTGAAAAGATATGAAATAATTAATAAATTTATCAATATATATATATATATATATATATATATATATATATACGCGCATATCGAAGATATATATATATATATGTATATATATATATATATATATATATATATATATATATATATATATATATATATATATATATATATATATATATATATATATATATATATATATATATATATATATATATATATATATATATATATATATATATATATATATATATATATATATTTTTATTGATAAAAAAATATAAAAAAAAAAATATATATATATATATATATATATATATATATATATATATATATATATATATATATATATATCATCATCATCATCATCGCTTTGCATGCCTTTTCAATTCATAAAGGTGTCCATTGCATCATGATTGATTTTCTTAAAGGCTGGCACAGGTGGTTCTAGCACTTCTAGTAAGTGTAACCTACGTCATAGAATACGCCTAATATTGGTCCCTACCCCCTTTTTTAGCACCTCTAGTGCGATATATCGTATGCGACGGAATATATCCGATATTTGTGTCGATTAGTACATAATCGACACTGCTGAATCGATTCCTGTGGTTTATGATGGAATCGATACAGTCCTAATACGAGTTAGTATTAGATATTACCCCTACCCCCTTTTCTAATGCAGCTATAGCCATTTTTTGTTTCTGGAGCTACGAAGTCGAGCTCGGTGTTGACTAGTATGTACGACGATTTTTTTGAACTTTTATTCTAATATTTCAACTGGCCACTTCGGGCATCATCAGAGATGAGTTTTTGATGAAACAAATTAAATATTATTTAAATAAAAATAAGTGAAGTAACAAATTTAAAATAATAACTATCGTTAAATCTATAACCTTAAAACAATAATTATATCAATAGACAGATTTTACCCAGTCTAAAAAAATGTTCAAAAAATCTCGCATTTCATTTTTATTTGATATTGATAATTACAGAAATTGGAATTTTTCTGAACATATTTTGAGTTTAACTGGGTAGAATCTTTCTATTGATATAATTATTATTTTAGGATTTTAGATTTAACGATAGTTATTAATCTTTTAAATTTGTTACTTCACGTATTTATATTTAAATAACATTTATTTTATTTCATCAATTATTATTAATTCGGTCTAGAACTCGTCTCTGGTGATGCCTGCAGGGGTCAGGTGAAATATTAGAATAAAAGCTCAAAATGTTGTCATACTTTTTCTATTTCAGAATAGTCCTCAAGAAAATCAATCTTGAAGTGATTGAAACCTTTAGGAAATTGGAAATGACTTGCAAAACTCATATAAAATTAGAAACTGATATAAAATTTATTATTATTATTATTATTATTATTATTATTATTATTATTATTATTATTATTATTATTATTATTATTATTATTATTATTATTATTATTATTATTATTATTATTATTATTATTATTAATATTATTATTATTATTATTATTATTATTTTTATTATTATATATTATTATTATTATTATTATTATTATTATTATTATTATTATTATTATTATTATTATTATTATTATTATTATTTATTTATTTATTTATTTATTTTTTCAGATTGCCAGTGGAGCACTTTTTCATGCGGGGAAGCTTGTATCTGTTAAAATAGCAGAGCACAATTCAAATGGGGCTTTGGCTCTAATTATCAAAACTAAAAAAATTGGCAGAATACCCAAACACCATCTTACTGACTCAAATATGTCCCATCCTGAAGAGAAATGTCGTATTGGAAATGTCTTTAAAGGCAGGATTTTGAATTATTCTCCTGGCAATGATCCTTTACTGACCCTTAAAACTGATTTAGTAACCAGTGAGTTACCTATTGTTACTGAACTTGGTGAAAATAGTGTAGGTACTGTTACTTTGGGATGCATCGTTAAGATTTACCGAAATAATCTTTTAGTCGAATTTTTCAATGATTGTAGAGCATTGGTTCTTGGTAAAGACATACCAGCTCACCTACGAAAGAATTTAAATGCACACTTTCAAATTGGATCAGTTGTGAAATGCAAAGTAACATCTTACATTGATACTGAAAAAAAATTGTATGCTTCTTTAATAGCAAATGTAGCAAATGATAAGAATGTCACTTGTGATAGCAAAGTAGAATCGAAGAGTGAAAGTCTTTCAAAAAGTCCAACTCCTGAAGATATTGTTAATTGTAAAATAATTTCTGTTAACAAAGAGAACATTGATGTTACCATAGAGGGATCTAATGAAAAGGCTTGCATTCCATTGTATCATTTTTCAGACGATGTTGGAGCATCTAAATCAATGTTTCGTCTTTTAAATGAAGGAGACGAGATAAAAAATGCGGTAGTCTTTGCTAAATCAAAATCTGACTTTATACTTTCAGTAAAACCTTCAGTTTATCATTATGTAAAGGAGTTCAAAAATCTTGAACTCGAAAAAAAGGTTTGTCCAGGAGTTGTGAAGCAGTGTTTTGAAGATAAAATTGTAGTTTCAGTTATGGGTAAGAAAGATAAATCTGAACATGTTATTCGAAACTGCAATGTTATTAGAGAAAAAATTGGTTCTGTTTTCAACATCGGAATGGAGGAAGGCCAGACATTGTTTTTAAGTCGTAGTATAGATGAAAAAAAAATATTTTGCTCTCATCTCTCGAAAGTTTTGTCCAATGCTAGAACATCGGGTTTGCAGGTATTGTATGATACACTTTTACAAGAAGCAATGATTAGAAAATTATGTTCAGAAATGAAATCTTTGAAATTGAAAGACGCTGTTATTGGTGCTTTTTATGAAGGCAAAATTATTCATATTAGTAAAGCTGGTGCATTAGTAAGGATTTCCGAACTAGGATTGGATGGAGTTATTCATCCTAGCCATTACAACGACTTCTGTATTCCTACTTTAAATGAAACCTTAGAAGTCCGTGTTTTAAATGTTAATTATTATGAACTTTGTTTAGAATTGACTGCAAGGAAAGACATAGAGAAATATTTCTGTAAAAAAGAGCATAATCTAGAAGTTCAGCAAGATGCTAAATGCGACATTTTGTTAGCTAAAAAGAAATATATTATTGGTCGTTTGCTTAGTTTGTGTCCAGGACAAATCATATACTTACCATCCAGACGTCATATCAATGACTTTAAAGGCCGTCATTCCTATTATGAGACCGGAAAACAGTATGATATTGTTATCGAACATATAGATGAAGAACTAGTTTTAGCAAATTTAAAAGTTCATACCAAAGAAAAGTACCTTGATGTCAGTAAGGAAATACCAAGTTTTACTTTTAGTAGTCTATACCTTCGTAACTTTGTTGATGATCTACTGCTTGATGAAACCCGTTACACTCATCACGATTTTAAAATGAGAGCTTCAGCAAAAATTGAAAGAGTCAGCAAATGGTCTGAAACCAAGAAAAATGTTGAAAATTTGGACAAATGGAAAATTCTGAAGGAAGATAAGTTCTCACAGATAGACGATGAGATATATTGGAAAAATGTTTTAGAAAGAAGAGAAGCGAGAAAAAAATTGAAGAAGGAAAAGTTGGGTCCAATCAAAGTTAAAAAACGAAAGTTTAATGAATCATTTGATGAAAATGTCGTAGAAGATGATGAAATGAGTGTTGATGACCCAGAGGAAGATGTTACAGCAGATCAGTCGGACAACCTTGTCACATCTGTGCAACGAAAAACAAGACTAAATAATGAAACCAAAAAGAGGAAATTAGATATAATTAATCAAAAAATGGCATTGAAAGATAACTATGATCATGAAAACGAGCAAGAAAATGAAAATGTGAATGGAGATAATTCAGATTTAGAAGCAATGAGTGAAGATGATTCCCATAATTCAAACGCAGATAAAATGAAAATGAAGAAGAAAAAGTTGGGTCTAATCAAAGTTAAAAGAAGTAAGTTGAATGAATCATTTGTTGAAAATTTTGCAGATGATGATGGAATGAATAATGACTCAGAAGAGGATGTTACAGCAGATCAATCAGACAACCTTGCCACATCTCTACAAAGAGAACCAAGACTAAAAAGTAAAATCAAAAAGAGGAAATTAGATTTAATTAATCAAAAAAAGACATTGAAAGATTCCCATGATTCAAATACAGATGAAATGAAAGATTTAAATGTGGAGATCGGTGGGTTTGATTTTAGGGGACAAATTACAGAAACCCCAAAAGAGGATTCTGAAAGCAGTTGTGACGACGAAATTGAGGAAACTAAAGAACAGGTAATTTGTTTTATCTTAATTACAATACGATTTACCAAACAATGTTATTTACCTCTTCTAAACAGTTTTATATATATATATATATATATATATATATATATATATATATATATATATATATATATATATATTATATATATATATATATATATATATATATATATATATATATATATATATATATATATATATATATATATATATATACATATATATATTATATATATATCTTTTTATTTTATTTTTTTTTTGGTAGAAATCTGTTAAGAAACTGAGTAAATATAAGAAATCATTAAAAGGAAAAGTTGAAGAAAAGCGAAGCAGGGAACTTGAACTTGAAAGTTGATCATGAACGAGAACCAGAAACTGCTTTAGATTTTGAAGAGAAAATTGAGCAAAATCCTCATTCATCAGCTATGTGGATTGAATATATCAGTTTCCATTTAGAGGTAAGTGTGTATGTATGTATATATATATATATATATATATATATATATATATATATATATATATATATATATATATATATATATATATATATATATATATATATATATATATATATATATATATATATATATATATATATATATATATATATATATATATATATATATATATATATATATATAAAATCTTCCTCCTTTCCCAAGAGTAAGGTGCGTGACAAGCATCGGAAAAGAAAAGTAGTAGAAGAATATGACACAAGTCGAAAAGAAAGCCCAGCCTTACCGCCCCCTCTATACCTATTAGTGAGAACTCGTCGCAGTCAGAAAATCCACCCTAGAGCTTCACGGGACCGCGATGGACCCTCACTATGGCATATCGTCAAGTGTAGGGTTCATCCCCTGGCCCAGGTGGG
Organism: Trachelipus rathkii; assembly: GCA_015478945.1. Taxonomy (NCBI): domain Eukaryota; kingdom Metazoa; phylum Arthropoda; class Malacostraca; order Isopoda; family Trachelipodidae; genus Trachelipus; species Trachelipus rathkii. Next base: position 22,702 of record JABUQX010135759.1, read on the forward strand.
CCACAACCATACCCCTCACAAAACCCCGCCATTCACTCCTATTATGCACCTTTATTCTCGCCTCTGCCAAACTCATTTCTCTCCTTCAGACATTCGTTTACTGACTCAATCCACTTTTTCTTCGGTCTCCCAGCCGGTCGATTCCCAACACACTCACCACTATACATCCGCTTAACCAACCGACTGTCATTCATCCTTTCCATATGACCAAACCATCTCAACGTACTTTCATTTATTCTCTCATTTACCCCTTTCTTCACACCACATAACTCTAATACGTTCATTCCTCATTTTATCAATTCTTTTCACACCTAACACGCCCTAAGATTGTCCATCTGAACACATTGAACTTTAGATCTATACCTTTATATATATATATAATATATATATATATATATATATATATATATATATATATATATATATATATATATATATATATATATATATATATATATATATATATATATATATATATATATATATATATATATATATATATATATATATATATATATATATATATATATATATATATATATTTCAAATTAACGTATGTTGTTTTGAACCCTTACCCTTGAGATGGTACTCCAGAGTGTTACCTCGAGTCCTCAGTCACTCGACGACGCACCTTTCGACCAAAATACCATCATATATCTTCCCTACAACACTCAATAAACTAATTCCCCTATAATTCCTACAGTTACCCTTATCCCCTTACCCTTATATAAGGGTACTATTACTGCTCTCCTCCAATCCCTCGGAACTATACCCTCCATAAACGCTTTGTTACACAACTTCCAAATCCAATCAATCACCATCTCGCCTCCGTTCTTGAACATTTCACCAGTAATTTCATCTATACCTGCAGATTTACCATTCTTCAACTTTCTCACTCTACCCATTACCTCCTCCTTACTAATGACATAATCTCCAAAATTCCTATTTCTTCTTTCACCATCAAATCCGCACACATTCAGTATCACCTCTTAATTACTGCCAATGTTATTCAGATTTTCGAAGTGCTCCCCCCGCACCCCCTCACTTTTATTTCATCAGTTACGAAAGCACCAACCCTATTCATTATTCTAAGCAGATTCCCAATATTCCCATTCATAACCTTTCGCGCTTCCTTCCAGAATAGCTTCCCATTGCCTTGTAAGTCCCTATTCATCCCCCTTCCAAACTTTTCATTTACCTCTTTTTTTTTTCCTCCTACGTATTCACCTTTTAGTATTCTTTTTTCCTCTTTTTATAATTCTAAGCATCTTTCTTTTGAAACCTCATTATTGGCTTTTAGTTCATTCAATCACGTTTCTTTTTTACTTTTAAGCGCTTGCATCACCTCTTCATTCCACCACTCATTGTTAAATTCTTACTTTCTACTTTAGCATATCCACATACTTCATTTGCACTGCTAGCAACCGCTTCCTTCATTTGCTTCCAGTTTTGTGTATATATATATATATATATATATATATATATATATATATATATATATATATATATATATATATATATATATATATATATATATATATATATATAGCATTTATATATATATATATATATATATATATATATATATATATATATATATATATATATATATATATATATATATATATATATATATATATATATATATATTCTTTTTCTTCTTCTTTCTTCTTTTCATCCTCCTTTTTATTTCCCAAGATTGGGAGTAAGGTGCGTAGCTTGCATCGGAAAAGAAAAGCAGTAGAAGAATATGACAAAAGTCGAAAAGAAAGTCCAGCCTTACCGCCCCCTCTGTACCATTAATTAGTGAGAACTCGTCGCAGTCAGAAATCCACCCTAAAGCTTCATGGGACAGCGATGGACCCTCACTATGGTAGATCGTCAATGTAAGGGTTCATCCCTTGGCCAAGGTGGGCCACAACCATACCCCCTCACAATCCCCCGCCATTCACTCCTGTTATACACCTTTCTTCTCGCCTCTACCAAACTCACATTTCTCTCCTTCAAACATTCGTTTACCGACTCAATCCACTTTTTCTTTGGTCTCCCAGCTGGTCGGTTCCCAACACACTCGCCACTATACATCCGCTTAACCAACCGACTACCATTCATCCTTTCCACATGACCAAACCATCTCAACATACTTTCATTTATTCTCTCATTTACCCCTTTCTTCACACCATACAACTCTCTAATACGTTCATTCCTCATTTTATCAATTCTTCTCACACCTAGCACACCCTAAGATTGTCCATCTGAACACATTGAACTTTAGATCTATACTTCTTATTCCAGACCATAGTCTCACTACTATACAATAACACAGGTAACAACATACCCTCATGTAAGACCCTAGCACACTCAAGACTTAGTCCCTTTACATTCACCAACGATTTAATTGCACCAGCCACCTTCCTGCCATTCACAACTTTCCTACTACACTCTGCATCATCCGTTCCCTTCATCCAACATATATCCTAAATATTTAAACTCAGACACTTGTTCCAGCTGCTCACCATCTAACATAACTTCACACTGAGGACTGTCCTCACTCACAACCATAACCTTACTCTTATCTACGTTTACTTTTAACTTCTCCTTCACAAACCTTTTTTTTTATTTCGCTAACCCTCTCAAACTCTCTTCAGATCTTCGCCACACTAAACCAAATCATCCGCATATAATAGGTAGGGCACCTCCACTCATCTCCATTCATCATTCTAACACATTTCCTGCCATCCCTTACCTCAAATTCTTTCATAACCCCATCATCCATATAAAATTGAATAACCAAGGAGACATAACACATCCCTGTCTCACTGGCTATTAATCCCAAACCAATCACCATTGACACCATTTATTCTTACACGCCTCACTATCGTCATACAAACTTTTCAATCCTTCCAGAGCCTACCCCAACATCATATTTCTTTGATACCTGCCATTGAGCTTCCCTTATTAACCCTATCATACGCCTGTTAAATCCATAAAACCTAAATACAATTTATTCTTTTCTCCTTCATTTTCTCAAGCATTTGTTTCAATGTAAAGATTTGATCCACACATCCTCTATCACTCCTAAACGCACCTTGTTCTTCACCAATCAGTCCTTCAGTCACTCGACGCACTCTTTCGACCAAAATACCAGCATATATCTTCCCTACAACACTCAATAAACTTATTCCCCTATAATTTCTACAGTTCCCCTTATCTCCCTTACCTTTATATAAGGGTACTATTACAGCTCTCCTCCAATCCCTTGGACTATACTCTCCATAAACGCTTTATTACACAACCTCCAAATCCAATCAATCACCATCTCGCCTCCGTTCTTGATCATTTCACCAGTAATTTCATCTATACCTGCAGATTTACCATTCTTCAACTTTTTCACTCTACCCATTACCTCCTCCTTGCTAATAACCTCATCCCCAAAATACCTATTCCTTCTTGTACCATCAAACCCACACACATTCACTATCACCTCTTCATTACTGCCAATATTATGCAGATTTTCGAAGTGTTCTTTCCACACTCCCCTCACATCCATTTCATCAGTTACAAAAGCACCATCCCTATTCATTATTCTAAGCAGGTTCCTCTTATTCTCATTCTTAACCTTTCGCGCTTCCTTCCAGAAGAGCTTCTTATTTCCTTCTAGTAAGTCCCCATTCATCCTCTTTCCAAACTCTTCATTTACCTCTTGTTTTCTCCTACGTATGTAATTCTTTTAGTATATATATATATATATATATATATATATATATATATATATATATATATATATATATATATATATATATATATATATATATATATATATATATATATATATATATATATATATATATATATATATATATATATATATATATATTTAATATATATATATATATATACTTATATATATATATATATATATATATATAATATATATATATATATATATATATATATATATATATATATATATATATATATATATATATATATATATATATATATATATATATATATATATATGATGAAATGCAATAATTTTAACCTTGCAATCAAATTTGTAATTGTAAATACCCCCTAATGTATTTTCACCATGCTAGGATGATCCTGGACCCTAGCAGATGAGCGTGCATGTGTTTGACCACTACGCTACGACGAGACAAAAGAGAAACCGAGAATACTTCTACTGTCCAAGAAGAGCATTACTACGGTTCCTCCCGCTCGCACTTGAACGTAGGGCCAAACAGGGTACCGCGCATGGTGAATAATAATACCATAAACCGGGGGTTATTATGTATAATGAAGTGCAATAATTTTAACCTTGCAATCAAATTTGTAATTGTAAATACCCACCTAATGTATTTTCACCATGCTAGGATACGATCCTGGACCCTAGCAGATGAGCTGTGCATGTGTTTGACCACTACGCTACGACGAGACAAAAAGAGAAACCGAGAACACTTCTACTGTCCAAGAAGAGCATTACTACGGTTCCTCCAGCTCGCACTCGAACTTAGGGCCAAACAGGGTACCGCGCATGGTGAGGAACCGTAGTAATGCTCTTCTTGGACAGTAGAAGTATTCTCGGTTTCTCTTTTGTCTCGTCGTAGCGTAGTGGTCAAACACATGCACGCTCATCTGCTAGGGTCCAGGATCGTATCCTAGCATGGTGAAAATACATTAGGGGTATTTATATATATATATATATATATATATATATATATATATATATATAGTTATATATATATATATATATATATATATATATTATATATATATATATATATATATATATATATATATATATATATACAAAATATATTATATTTATATATATATATATATATATATATATATATATATATATATATATATATATATATATATATATATATATATATATATATATATATATATATATATATATATATATATATATATATATATATTGAATAAAAATAGTATGTACTATCAAGATATTTACATTTCATCAGATTTCCCTTTTAAACTATTGTCATTATAGTATTTGAATCGTATTTATTTACTTAGAAAACAGAACCTGAGAAAGCAAGGGCAGTGGCTTCGAGAGCTTTGGCAACAATTCCTCCTACGAAAGAAGAAGAAAGATTGGCTTTGTGGAATGTATGTTTGCGGCTTGAAGTAATGTATGGTACTTCCGAATCGGTCCAGAATTCATTCAAGGAGGCTCTTTCAAGAAATGATGAACTTAAAATTTACAACATTATGATAGATATATATTTGAATGATAATAAATTGAAGGTACGTTATTATTATTATTATTATTATTATTATTATTATTATTATTATTATTATTATTATTATTATTATTATTATTATTATTATTATTATTATTATTATTATTATTATTATTATTATTATTATTATTATTATTAATGATGTATTTTAGAAGTGTCAATGTCATTAAGTAGAGGATAGAAAATATTCAAGAAAATTCCAAATTGTAAAATACTTTGGCCATAATCACACTTGGGAAATAAAATTTATTATGTTTTTAAAGAATAGTTAAATGAGTGTAAAAATGTGTGATGAATAATTATTGATTTTCTTAAGTCTTCTTTTCTCTATTTATTGTTGTTTTTTATAGCCTTTTGGCCTCGGCTATTTTATATCGTCCTTTTGGGATTTTTTTTTTTTTTTTGAAACAATATCTAATTTTAACTTCTATTTTAAATTTGTTTTAATAGTCTTAAAACGTACATGCTATTATAAAGGGATTTGAAATTTTTGCTTTTCATTTTATATATTTTTTTTTTGTAGGAAGCGGATGAGTTAATTAAGAAAATTGTTAAAAAGCATTCTCAGAATCGTGAAGTTTGGATAAAATCATTTGTATATCTTTTTAAAGCTAACGAATTTACTGAAGCTCGAAATATGCTCTGATAGATCTCTTCTTTCGCTTCCAAAATCAGATCGTGAGTATAAAGTTGTTTTCATGTTTTTGTTAATTGTAGTAGTTTTAATGTTAATATTATTTTAATTACTCACTTATACACCTTAGTAGTTCTTGAGCCTCATAAAACTAGACTTTTTCTTTCCTTCTTTCTCACCTCTACTTCATACCATGTTCTCACACCCTTTTCTTTCTTCATAGACAGTCTGTTTCATATTACTACACCTTAGCGGTTATGGTTTAACATAGAGTTTTCCTTCTAGCACACTACCCACCATCAGCTGCGTGTGATTTCTTCTTTAAATAATACTACCCTGCTCATGTTAGTTTGATTATAGTTCTTTAATAACTACATTTCATCACTATTGCTTTTGATGAAACTCTCCTTCAATAAATAGAATTTGTTGTTTTATTAACAATAACCAGAATCATTTTTCAACCACTCGCAAAACTCAGAGCTATAATTTTATTAATATTTGACGCTGGTGTTCTTCTTGATACTTTTTGCAACTTGTTTTGTAACTGTTTTTAGACAACTATTTAATCATCTGTTTAAGCTCTTCCTTTATCTACCACCTTCAGCGGTTTTATTCCGGTTTCTATGACCAAATTTAAGTTATTTTTTAACAATAACGGTCTTTAATCATTTCAACCTAGTTACTTTCAAATCAAGATTCCACTTTTAATCTACTTTCTATTTTATTCTTAGATTCCATTTCATAAAAAGCTATTAAACCATTTAACTTAAGACTTTTATGTAAGCTTTATTTACTTAACATTTATTCTCATTCTCAAATGAGTCATCGTGTGTCTCCCTTTGCTTTTTCTCTTGTTACTTTTTTTATCTTTCTTTTCATAATTAGTGTGATATTTCAAAAACTTTCAATGTCTCCTATTTTTCGTTTTCCTTTTCCAAAACTAAAATTTCCTGAAATTTTCATCATTTTCTCCACATACTGATTTCTGCAACTTGTATATAATATTGTCTACATCACTATTTATCTTCCCCATGCCCTGTTTTATCTCTTATCTTATATTCTAAGGAAAGTTTTATCATTTATCTTCACTCAATGATCCAATTTAGGATCTTTGGCAACTCCTTATATTTTGATTTGCAAATTGCACTTCACTAGTTATTCCTAATTCTCTCTATTGAACTAGTTTGTTTTTATTACCTATAAATCTGAATTTGTCTTTTCTATACGTTTTTCTTCTAAATAAACATCATTGTTCTATTCATTATCATTAACGCTAATTTTTTTTTTAAATTCCCAAATTCTTTAAAAAAAAAAAATCTTATTTTTATTGATTACAATTTTCATAGTATAATCAGTGTTTCGCTTTTTATTTGTTAATTAATTTACTGTAAACATTTTTATATTCCTTTTTTATAGTATACAGTCTTTATACGGATGAAACAAACACTTATTCAGAAAAAGCTTTTATAAAACATCTAATTATTATTATTATTATTATTATTATTATTATTATTATTATTATTATTATTATTATTATTATTATTATTATTATTATTATATTATTATTATTATTATTATTATTATAATAATAATAATAATAATAATAATAATAATAATAATAATAATAATAATAATACACACACACACACAAATAATAATAATAATAATAATAATAATAATAATAATAATAATAATAATAATAATAATAATAATAATAATAATAATAATAATAATAATAATAATAATAATAATAATAATACATTAATAATAATAATAATAATAATAATAATAATAATAATAATAATAATAATAATAATAATAATAATAATAATAATAATAATAATAATAATAATAATAATAATAATAATAATAATAATAATAATAATAATAATAATAATAATAATAATAATAATAATAATAATAATACCTACCTAATAATGATAATAATAATAATAATAATAATAATAATAATAATAATAATAACACACACACACACACACACACACACACACACACACACACACACACACACACACACACACACAGCGCCTACCTATTATATGCGGATGATTTGGTTCTGTGTGGTGAATCTGGAAGGAGAGTTTGAGAGGATTAGTAGAGAGATTAATTGGCATGTAAAAGTTTGATAAACGAGGTTAAGAGTAAGGTTATGGTTGTGAGTGAGGACAGTCCTCAGTGTAAGTTATGTTAGATGGTGAGCAGCTGGAACAAGTGTCTGAGTTTAAATATTTAGGGTATATGTTGGATGAGAAGGGAACGGACGATGCAAAGTGTAGTAGGAAAGTTGTGAATGGCAGGAAGGTGGCTGGTGCAATTAAATCGTTGGTGAATTTAAAGGGACTAAGTCTTGAGTGTGCTAGGGTCTTACATGAGAGTATGTTGTTACCTGTGTTATTGTATAGTAGTGAGACTATGGTCTGGAATAAGAAGTATAGATCTAAAGTTCAATGTGTTCAGATGGACAATCTTAGGGGTGTGCTAGGTGTGAGAAGAATTGATAAAATGAGGAATGAACGTATTAGAGAGTTGTGTGGTGTGAAGAAAGGGGTAAATGAGAGAACAAATGAAAGTATGTTGAGATGGTTTGGTCATATGGAAAGGATGAATGATAGTCGGTTGGTTAAGCGGATGTATAGTGGTGAGTGTGTTGGGAACCGACCGGCTGGGAGACCGAAGAAAAAGTGGATTGAGTCAGTAAACGAATGTTTGAAGGAGAGAAATGTGAGTTTGGTAGAGGCGAGAAGAAAGGTGTATAACAGGAGTGAATGGCGGGGGATTTTGAGGGGATTGTGGCTCACCTGGGCTTTCTGCTGGGATGAACCCTACACGTACCATCTACGATAGTGAGGGTCCATCGCTGTCCCATGAAGCTCTAGGGTGGATTTTCTGACTGCGACGAGTTCTCACTAATTAATGGTACAGAGGGGGTGGTAAGGCTGGGCTTTCTTTTCGACTTTTGTCATGTTCTTCTACTGCTTTTCTTTTCCGATGCATGTAACGCACCTTACTCCCATTCTTGGGAAAATAGAAGGAAGATGAAGAAGAAGATTATTATTATTATTATTATTATTATTATTATTATTATTATTATTATTATTATTATTATTATTATTATTATTATTATAATAATAATAATAATAATAATAATAATAATAATAATAATAATAATAATAATAATAATAATAATAATAATAATAATAATAATAATAATAATAATAATAATAATAATAATAATAATAATAATAATATGTATCATGAGAGTTGAGAACACTTGAGATAGCACATTAATTTAGGCAGAGTACATTCGAAATCCCATATTTACAAACTATTCATAGAATATTATTATACAATCTATTTATATTATTATTAATTAAATGCTATAATTTATTCTACAAAATTTAATAATAACTTCAGTTACTGAAGCGCAGTATCTAAAATTTTCCATACTCTTTTCAGTAGTTTATAATACAAATAAAATAGTCAAAACCTAAGAATTAACCAATATTATTATTATTATTATTATTATTATTATTATTATTATTATTATTATTATTATTATTATTATTATTATTATTATTATTATTATTATTATTATTATTATTGGGGATATCTTTAGTTTCTGTTTTACACAACTAAAATTTATGTTCCCAGGTTTGCACCTTTGGGCCCTAATTACACTTTTCTCACTTGTGCTTTCTTTATTTTTTTGTAATTAAACAATAAAATTAACCCACATGAGTCCCATTCAAAACCTTTGACTAAGTTTCCATATTTATTTTGCATTAACCTTTCGTGTCTGACATCCCTATTAAACAATTGGAAATTTCCTTTTAAATCGAATAGTTTTGACCCTTATAATTTTTTTTTTTTTTTTTTTTTTAACAGAGATAAACACCGTCGCTCACGGGCAGAGCCCTAATCAAGGAGGAAGTGTACTCGTTTAACGTCCGAGCAGGACGAAGCTAAGCCCAAGGGGAGAATAGCTCACATTCTCCCACCCGACCAGTTGCGAACCTGGGACCCTCGCTTTGTTTGGCGAGTGCTCTAACACTGAGCTATCGGGCGCTTTTATATAAATAAATATAAAATACTTAAATTTTAAAAAAAATATATACAAATATAAATATCACCATTATTACTATTATCATTATTACTATTACCACTATCACTACCATTACCATCATTATTATTACTATTATTATTATCAACATTACCATTATCACTATTACTATCATTATCATTACCATCATCACCATCATTATTATTATCATCATTATTATCATTACTATCATCACTATCACTATCATTATCATTTCTATCATTATCATTATTATAATTATTGTTATATACACTATATTTCACACAAAAATTCACTTCACTTCACTTCATATAATATCTATATATATACAAATGTAACCCTTGGTGGGAAGAAAAACTAAATATCTGAGGGGGTCCCCAGTCCCTAGAGATGTTTGAAATAGCCCCTTTCACGGGTAAAGTCCTGGATGTGTTCATTCTAAGTCCAACCTTTACTGCGTAGATTTGAAGATATATGTATCAATGTCCAAATTTTGAAATATTGCCAAAAAAGATTATATTTTGCGAAAAGAATAGGTTTCATCTGTTTCAATGCTTCACACCTCAGTTTAGAACCTATCTATAACTATAATCTATAAGAACTTCCAGGAAGGGCTTTCGCCTTGTCAGTTGGTCCAGCATCTTCTTCTGGCCCGAAACTCTTAACCCTAGAGCACTCTAGAAAAATCATTTCTCGGCGCAATGGTTTCCGACGTCAGTCCTCGAGTTAAACACTCTCAGGTAGGGTTTTCGCCCTTTCAGTAGTACTAGCATCTTCTTCCATTAGGCCTCAAAACTCGTTCTCCCAGAGCTCTCCAGAGGATCTTGCTTCTAGGCGCATAAGATTCCAATGCTGGTCCAGGAGTAATACAAGCAAAAGGAAAGGACCGGGTTGCTAGCCCTGTCGCCCTATAACCATGCGAAGAAAATCTTCATATGTCCTGACCGCTACGAAACAACCAATCTTCTTTGAGCGCAAATCATTTAAACTGACTTCTCAATAATTCCATTCTTTATCCAAATCATATTTAATTTTTCATTATTACCAAAAAGAACCGATTGAAAAAAATTTCAGCTTCTCAAATTATTTTTGTTAAAACTCCTTCATCTATTAAATATAACGCAAAGACAAATATAAAAATTTTGTTGCTCCTCTTCTTGAAATGTTTATAAAATTTTTAATCTTGTTTTAATTATTTTATAATTTTGATTTTAATTTCGAAATGTTCAACTAAATTTAAGGTGTATTTACTGAGTTTGATTAGAATTTTTACTTTTCTTGCATCCAATCTCCTTTCTCCTATTCTCAGACTAAAACTATTTGAAGCTTTCAGAATAGCTCTCCCAATCTCTTTTCTGGTTCTTCTCGTTTCTTCTTTCCCAGCTGTTTCCAGTGCGTCCGACTCCAACGACGGTCAGAACATATATATATATATATATATATTTAGAACCATAAATTTAATAATAATTTTTAATATTTTATCAAATTAAAATCGAAATATTTAATCCAAATAAATTTTTTAAATTCTGATTTTTTCATATCTTCAATGTCCACTTGCTTGCTAGTTGCTATACAAATCCTCAAAAGCAAATCATATCTTCTTTCTCAAAACTAAATTCTAAAAACAAAGGTCCATTTTAAATGCGACTTGTCCGAACGACATCTCTTCCATATCTTAAAATCTATCCATTACTCTCTCCCTATCAGTTAATCTTGTCATTTATCGTTTAAGTCACCTGCCTCTCATCCTTTTCAATTACCTAAAAATCCATAACTTCATTATCTTTACCGTAACCTTCACCCATTAACAGACTCTTTAACTCTATCTGCTCTTTATTCAATATCTTATTCTTTTGTATCGTTTCAATATTTTCAGTTTAACACTTTCCCAAACCCATCCTACCCTTACCTATCTGCCTTCATTAACACTTTTCAACCTGTTTTTTTTTTAACTACCTTATCCCACTTAACAAATAAATTGGTAAGCAACATAGCTAAAAATAGTATTTTCTCCTAATACTATAAGGTCCTTTTGTTAACTTTATTGTGTCTTCCATTCTCTCTACAAGTTATTCACCAATCGATATTTCTACATTATCGTTATCAATACATGCGTCCTTATCTCACTTTTTTTTGTCGTCTTTTTTATTATGTATTAACGAAACCTAAAGATATGACAAAAGATGCTTCATGTGCTCTATTATTGCAGATGTTGAAGTAATAAACAGATTTGCTCAGCTTGAACTGAAACTGGGAGATCCAGAAAGAGGCATAACCATGTTTGAAACCCTTGTAGGCAACTTTCCCAAAAGGTTGGATATTTGGAATGTTTATGCAGATCTTTTACTGAAGCAAAAGGATATTGAAGGATCCAGGTACTTTCTTTCATTATTAAATTAATCAAAAATAAATTGAACTAATAATTTTTGCACACATACAAACTAAATAGTTTTCTAATGTATTTTTTATTTAATGTTGACAGAACTGTTCTCGAGAGAATAACAGGTTTGAAATTAAAAATGGTGCCAATGAGAAATGCCTTTAAAAAACTTTTGGAATTTGAGAAGAAATTTGGAACCCCTCAGAGAATTGAAGCAGTTAAATTAAAAGTTGAAGAGTATGTCAATGCAGCTCTTGCACAGGAAAAATGAGATTTTAAAAGTTTTTAAAGTTTATATAATTTAATTATTAAAAATTTGATATTTGACTGTTGTACACACTGAAATAATTTTTGTGTAAGTTATTGTGTAACAATAAATTTTAATTTTTGATTGTGTATCTAATAATCTTTTCATTTATATTGAATTTTTTAAGGGTTTGTATTATATAACCTCTAAAATTTAAATAAGTAGTTCAAGGACAGTGAGATATTGGTATTTAAAATTTTAATTATTAAAATGTAATAAAAAAATAAAAAATGAGTAATGACTAAAAAAATCAGGTTAGTAAAAAGATTTCTTTATTTCCTGAATTTGTATTGATGAAAATAAAATGATATTGGTACTTTTAATTGAAGAATATGAAAACAAATAATATTTAATTTTGAGAAATCCTAATACTCTAACCGTTTTTTTTTTGGGTTATTGGATTCGAAATTGTTTGTGATCAGAGTTATTAAAAGTTATAGCATTTTAAAATATTAAAGCTTTCGTAACATTAGACCTTTCTAAAATAGTGTAAGAATCTTAAGTATATTTGTATTATCCATGCAAACTATTGAAGAACCAATACAGCGGATAGGTGAGGCAGAAAAACATACATAAACAAAAGATAAGAGGGTCCTGTTTAGCATAAAAGATATTTAAAAATGACATAATTACGGTCTGTATCATCTGCATAGAACTTAAGGATATCTGAAGCGAGATTACAAAGAAGGACGGGAATCTTGAAGGTATCCTTGAAATTGTAAACTTCTCCCTTATTCAGCCTGTATCTAAAAGAGCGATTCCTCACAATCTTTTTCCCTATCAATTCATTCAAATCTATCCTAGGTAGAAGATTTTGAAACATCGTAATCTAGCATTGGCATTACAGTTTCTGTAGCGAACACCCGACTGACTCACTTTGCCCTCTCTCGGACTCTTTACCTTTTGTTTTTTGATATTTCGGTTAATTTTTTTTCTGTCTTGGTGTACAGGAAGGTTTCTATGTAACCTGGTACAAAGCTTTGATTTCAAATCTTTCCTCAGTTTGTACTTACCTATCCCTGTAACCAATAGTGTAGGTTGACTCCAGAAATCTCTGGTCCGGCTCGACCAAGACCCAGAAGTAAATTTCAAAGTTCAGTTTTAGAGCACGCCTCAACTTCAGCTCCTCTTAGAGCGGAGCTTTGGGTAAACCTCTGCTCCGGCTCCACCACTCGATATTCTCCTTTGCCATCTACGTTCTTTCTTTCTTAATTTCATAGGAATATTCCTATTTCAAAAGTTGAGACGAGAGTAAATAAAAATTGCACGAGAGAATATCATTATGTGAAGTTTAAAACAAAAAAAACAAAAAAAACAAACACTGGTGTCTTACACGAACTTAAAGTGAATAGTGTATAAAAGAAATCACAAAATATTTTTCCCAGTATCTTTTGACGCAAAACAAAATATTACCATACCTTGCTTTTTTTGAAAAAGTAATTTATCATGTGTCTTGTTTTTTGTTTTTTCAATCCATGCTAAAATGGGGAATTTGCAAGAATTTCACCAACAAGCACATCATTCTATTTCACTTCATTATTTAAAATGTGTATTTATTTACTAAATATAGATGATTATACATTGGGATATGCTATAAAATTTGTACAATATGGAAAAAAGCGTGAATTTTATTATTTTTATTACTGTTATTATTATTAAAGCGTTTATGGAGGATATAGATCCGAGGGATTGGAGGAGAGCCGTAATAGTACCCTTATATAAAGATGAGGGTAACTGTAGGAATTATAGGAGAATTAGTTTATTGAGTGTTGTATGGAAGATATAAGGTGGTATTTTGGTCGACGAAAGAGAGCGTTGAGTGGCTGAAGGACTGATTGGTGAAGAACAAGGTGCGTTTAGGAGTGGCAGAGGACGTATGGGTCAAATTCTTTACATTGAAACAAATGAGGGAGAAGAAGAATAAATTGTATTTAGGATTTATGGATTTGCAACAGGCGTATGATAGGATTAATAGGGAAGCTCTATGGTAGGTGTTAGTCATTTATGGCGTTGGTGGTAAGCTTCTGAATGTTATCAAAAGTATGTATGAGGATAGTGAAGCGTGTGTAAGAATAAATGGTGTCGAAAGTGATTGGTTTAATATTAATAGCGGAGTGAGGCAGTGATGTGTTATGTCTCCTTGGGTATTCAATTTGTATATGGATGGTGTTATGAAAGAATTAGAGGTGGGGGTAGCAGGAGATGGTATTAGAATGATGGAGATACAAGAAAACCAATTAAATATTTGGAACCAGCGTTTAAAGCTTATTACCGGAATGTTAAAAAACAAACAAAAAAAACGTTATTTTACGTTGCTTTACGTTACTTTAGGTTAGGTAAGGTTACATTAAGTTAGGTTAGGTTACATTGCATTGGGTTAGGTTACGTTACGTTATGTTAAGCATCGTTATTTTACGTTTTACGAGTTTCAGTTCATTACATACCTTTGAGCATTCTCCTTCTATTGTGTTGGTTTTATATAATTTACAATTACATTTACATTTTTAAATTTTTTTTCCAAAATTCCGGCAATAAGCTTTATACGCTGATTCCAAATATGTAATTGGTTTTCTTGTAAGTATCGTAGTTCTCGAGATATTGGCGTAAACTAATGGATAGTTTTACCATATATATATATATATATATATATATATATATATATATATATATATATATATATATATATATATATATATATATATATATATATATATATATATATATATATATATATATATATATATATATATATATATATATATATATATATATATATTAGTTATATAGATAATATCCGCATCCGCATCCGCGGAGCATCCGCACATTATTAAAGATCCGCATCCGCATCCGCGCTTTGCCCTGCGGATGTTGTGCGGATATTTATTGCCGAGATTTGATAAAGAATTTTATAATAAAATACTTGAAAATGAATTTGAACGCAAACTTGACCCAACTGTGTAATGTTGACTCGATTATGATCTCACAGCATGAAGTTCATAATAATTTGAGTCAACAGAGTCACATGAGACTAGGGATGCCAAAAAAATCAGCGACTTTACAGCTTCTGTCTCCGATGTTATACCATTAATCTCAACGCTAAGGAAGAGTTTTACCATTTTCAAATGAAAATGATGACGGTTTAAAAGAATGAAAGGTGTAATAAAACTAGAGCTTGAAAACGCTTGGGTCTGTGGAAATTAACGATCTTCGTACCATTGTAGTAACTTACGAGATCCCTGTTAAAAAGGTATGTTCTTTGTAACACAATATTAGAACAAGTTAAATCGCCATTTTGTGCTGCAGTTGAAAAACATCAATCCGAACATTAAAAGGAAAAAATGAAATATACATAACCAATACCTTTTACAAGTAAATCAATAACAGATTCGCTGGAAGAATTTCTACAGTCCAATAGTTATGAAGAAACACACGCATTACCAAAAGATGCAGTGCAAATGATTGAAAACTATCACCAAAAACGGCTAGATACTAATCAAATGACAATCCTGTCAGTTGGCGGAGTGTTACAAAATGTTTACCCACGCTAAAGTAAAAGGAATACTTGGCCTGTCCTCCAAATAGCGTTTCCAAGTGAGAGAGTATTTAGCAAGCTGGGCTAATTTATGATGAAAAGAGAAACAGACTCTCAGCAGAAAACGCAGAAAAATTGATATGTTTCTCAAGCACAAACTTCCTATATTTGAATTTCTGGCCAGTAGTTCAAAAAAGTATATAAAACATTGTAAAATCTCTTTCATTAAGGTAGGAGGTTGGGGAAAGAGGTTGGTGGTGCATTTGAGTTGGGTCCCGTCCCGCACCCTGGTAACAATTATATTAGTAGATTGTGGCTAAACTCGATATATATATGTTGTTGAGCAGCAGCAGCAGTAGTTAGCATATATATATATATATATATATATATATATATATATATAGTTGAGCATATATATATATATATACATGTATATATATGTTATATATATATATATATATATATATATATATATATATATATATATATATATATATATATATATATATATATATATATATATATATATATATATAAATATATATATATATATATATATATATATATATATATATATATATATATATATATATATATATATAAAATATATTTTTATATTTTTATATATATGTTATATATATATATATATATATATATATATATATATATATATCAGAGGTATCACGAAAAAAAAAATTAAAAAAATCAATTGATTTTTTTACTTGATTTTTTATAAAGAAATCATGATTTTTTTGATTTTATTGATTTTTTTGATTTTTTTGATTTTTTTATTTTTTTTTATTATTTTTTATTTTTTTGTATATTTAAGTAATTTAACTTCAATAGAAATAAAAATTAAAATAAAACTATATATATTATGAAGTTTTTAATATATTTTTTTCAATTTTCAACAAACTATTGGCATTGTAACCCGTAAGTCTGTAACATTCTTTAGTGTTGTTGTTTCATTGTTTCCATTGTAAGATTTTGAACCCAGAGCTAGGGCCTAGGTTAAAAATTTAAAATTAATGCCAGATGCAGACTAATTATATATATTGTTTGTATAGTTGA
>JABUQX010135759.1:45000-47696 GCA_015478945.1 Trachelipus rathkii
CCTGTGCACCAGACGTATAAATCATAACTGAAGAGGAAGCGGTCAGCTTACCACTTATATCTTCCATCTAATAAGTAAACTTCTTTCAAAAAGTTAAAAGTTTTCGTCTTATGACCGTCAAGGTGACCTCTTACTTAGCCTTCAATTACCTCATTATTACACAGATAAACTAGGATTTGCACAAATTCAACTTAAGGAATGATGATACCAGTTACACGAGGTTTGAAATAATATATTTTAAACTGTCAAATTCAAGTTGAAAATGAAATTTAGTTTGTTAATCTAACCTTATAAATTAATAAAATTAAATTTCATATTTATGAAAAATATTAAAAATAATATATTACCATCAGTTGTTAAGGAAAGTGACACTTAGCTAGCAAACCCCTAATTCACAACTCTGAGAGATATATATATATATATATATATATATATATATATATATATATTATATATATATATATATATATATATATATATATATTATTTATATATATTATATATATATATATATATATATATATATTTATATATATATATATATAATATATTTATATATATATATATATATATATATATATATATATATATATATATATATATATATATATATATATATATATATATATATATATATATATATTAGGGGTGTGCATTCAGGGTATGCTAGGTAAGTGTACGTCGCTTACCCTAATGCAACTGATGGTACAGATATTTTTTTTTAATATTTTTCATCATTCTGAAATTTAATTTTATATATATATATATATATATATATATATATATATATATATTATATATATATATATATTATTATATATATATATATATATATATATATATATATATATATATATATATATATATATATATATATATATATATATATATATATATATATATATATATATGTAGCACTCCATTATAACTTTGTAAAAATTTTAATTTATGTTCGTACTTATGCTAAGATTTGCGCGAGCAAAATTTTAGCATAAGTCGAAATGAAATAATATATAAACCCGTCCGTTTGAGATACTCATACTCTTCAGTCAGTCAGATAAAATTAACAATAAGAATTAGAAGAAATAAATTCACTCAAGATACTCTCTCCAGAAATCCTCCCGGCAAGAGAGGTAAATTTAAGAAAAGGCCGCGACTTCGAATCTCGACCGCAAGTTTTCTCAAAAGAAGTCAGGCAAGGGAGGTAAACGAGTGGAACAGTCCGTAACAACTAAAAGACTTACGAAGAAAGAATATCTCAACAGAATAGGGACTTTTGTTACTTTACTTTCATTGAATATCTTTATTACTTATGTTGAATAAAAACATCATTTCAAATATGGATTTCTAAATTACCATCCTCTTATATAGGGTGCTTGCTCTTAAAGAAGCCACCAACTTAGCAAAGTCCTGCCCTATATAATTGGTGAACCCGGAGAAGAACACTCAGAACTTCAATCAACGCCTTCTGAAAAACGAACAAAATGAAGAAAAAAAAAACTGCAATAACACAAAATCCTAATCAGAACACTCGGAGAAAATAACTCAAGCAAACGAACATTATCGATACTGGACTTAAATTTTCATTTCTAATTTTGGATTATGGTCTTCACCTTTTCACAACTATAACAGTTCGAGGATTCATCGCCAGACATAGCAAACTTCCTTTTCGGCATGGATTTCTTTCATCATTCAAGCTTGATTATGGGCAGAAACTCATTTTTGATTCCACTACGAACTCTGATTCCTTTCGAATTCTAAATGGTTCTGTGACCGCCCCCTTTTATGTATGAAGAAAATTTTTCAAATAAAGGACCTAAACTCAAGCAACTTCGCCTCTACATACAAACAGGTAACTTCCTTGTATTTGGTATGGATTTCTTCATCGCTTTTAAGTTTGACTATGGGCAGAAATTGCTTCTTTGGATTCCACTCACGAACTTTGGATTCCTTTTTCGAATCTCTAAATGGTTCTGCACTTCCTTTATGTATGAAGAAATTTTTCAAATAAAGGGACCTAAATTTCAAGTAACTTCGTCTCTACATATGATAATGTTTCCTGTAACTACAGCTTTGAAAACTCTTGTGCATTGATCAAATCATGGATACATTAGAAACGCCTTATACTCGACCTTTCCTTGGATTTAATGGTCGATCGATGTGGCCTATTTAACTTGGGAATAATTCAATTGTTTCATATCAATAATTATGTATGAACATTTTTGTATTTTTATGCATTTAAATGTTTGTATGTTTGTTTATATCTAACGGATATAACCAAATATGCTTGTGTTTAAATGCACCTTTATTTTCTGTATATATAACATTATTGTATTTTTATGTATTCAAATATTGTATATATGTTTAGATCTTCTGATGTAACCAGTTATGCTCGTATTTGAATACTTACATTCCCCATGTATTATTTTTGCCTTCAAATGTTTGTTGTTTGTCTACTTATGTCTAAGGACATAATTAGATATGTTTTCATTTGAAAGTATCTTATATGTATTTTACTTATTCTTTTTACCTCATTGACATGTTTTTATATGTTTAGGCATTGTTAAATGGCCACAAATATGTATACATTTGAATGAAGGTTAATTTTTATATCTTAAAGGGCGCACGAAAACGCGAGCGTTTCACGATAAATGCGAAAACGGTTAAACACCCAATTCCGAATTGAACGAAGTACG
>JABUQX010135760.1:5000-27942 GCA_015478945.1 Trachelipus rathkii
GTTGCGTGACGAACCTGGAGGTGAAGAGAGAAAGTTCGCGAATAAGAAAAGAGAAATTTGATAGGTGGAGGTCAATGAAAGGAGTTTGCAAAAGGAATATATTGAAAAATAGGCTAATACTAAACAATTGAAAGGAAAGAAGAAGTGGAGCAACATAAAGGAAACGGTTAGAGGAGCAGGATGATACTTAGTACAGCTGGGCAAGGGATCGAGGAAAATGACACAGAGTGGTGACTGAAGAAAGTGGAAGGGATGGAATGAGAGGAAAACAGATATGGGACGACACAAGATATGATAGTAGATAAGTCGGCAGTGTAGTTTTGAGAGCGATGTGGGAAGACTGGATATTCTGTAAAATTTTAGTTTTATACATACAGTTGTATGTATATATTATATATTATATATATATATATATATATTATATTATTATTTATATATTATATTATAATATATATATTAATATATAATATTATATATATCTATATATATATATATATATATAATATATTATATATATATATATTATTAGTCTTTATTATATACTCACACCGTGTCCCGCATAAATGCAGGGTGGTGTCAGTTGCGATCGGGAATGCTGTTGGTTTATTTGCTATGTTCCAGGTTGTTCAGTTGCAACCCTTGACGGAACTTTCCATGAACTATTTTTCTCCAAGTGATCCTGTCTGCGTTAATTCTATTTCCTTCATCCTCCTAGTCCTGATTGTTGTAAGAGTGAATTTACTCCATCAACCCCACCTCCATTTGGTTTGCCCCTTCTCCTATTGCCTACACACTTTGATTTAAAAACCTTTTCTTAGTCACTCTATTATCATTCATTTAGCGTGACCATCCAGCTTTAGTACCCTTGATTTGCTCTTTCCATAGACATTTCTCCCTATCTGGCCAATATCTTATCCATACATTTCTAATTCTATCTACTTTCTTTATTCCACAAATATCTCGTAACTTCTCAATTCCAAAACCTTTACTCTTTTTTCATTTTAATGTTTAATGCCCACGTCTCACATCCATGCAGAACAGTTGGAACAAATATATGCACTAGAACATTTTCATTTTGTACCCCTTCATTGTTAAAATTTCCATTTTCCATATATTCCTCTAAGGCTGTGCTTGACTACTCTCGTCACTCATTCTCAAGGTGGCACTCGGCGTGGAAATGCCGGTTAGCACTGTAGAACACAGTTTCTTTTCATGTCTCCGAAAGCTCTCATATATATGATCCGTCTTCGGATGGAGGTAGTCTAAATCGTTGTGGGGCATGCTAGGTTCTTTTCCCCGCATCTCACTTTATGTAGATAGTGCTAAAGCGATGAGTGGTAGAGAACTCTTGTCTGCGTGTTTTGCGGTTGGGTGTGACACGTAGATTTGTGTTAATCGCATGTAATTTTACTCTTTAGCTGAAGATTTACCGCTCTTTACTCTTCATTGTCGCTTCAGGTCCACTTGCGTTCAAATTTTCAAGGCACCAACTTATTGTTCACGGGGCGTTAGTTTTTGCATTTTGTTAGGTATCAAATACAAATCGTCGCAGAAAGTAGAGCTTATCGGTCCATTACTTTTTCGATTGCATGCATATATTTGCATATGCTATGAGATTGTTGAGACATAGGGGAATTCTATACTATCATATAATACTGACTAAATGCAGTAAAGTTTATGGAATTGTAAGGTTTATGAGTATTTTTGATAATAGTAGAGAGTTACGTATAGTAATTAATTAAATATGTTATATTAGTTACTAAGTAGGTATATATTTAGGCCTAGTAATGATATGTTGATGGCAGATAGCATAAATTTATAAGGGGTATACTAAGTCTGGTTATGTTCTCCTCGTTGTCTTAGATTATAATATTGATATCATTATGTATAGTGATCATTATAAGGTTTAATCCAATATTGTATTATATAGGTCATAGGAGTATAGGGTGGTCCTCAAATCCTCAATATGTAAGTGATTAGGGTTGTATATAGATAGTAATAAGGAGTACTATTAATAGCTAAGGGGTATAACTAGTATTAGAGTAAGGAATATTAATAGATATTTAAATAGCGTGATAGACAGGATATCATCTTGAGATAAAATTGATTTTAATGGAATAGTATATTCCGTTACAAGGGTTGCAATTACTGAACAACTGGATATCAATATATAGACATAATAAACAATAATAAGCATTCTCCTCTAGATTCTGCATAAACTGTGACACTCAATCTCATATCTCTGCAGTTTAATGTGGGAGACGTGATGAGTATATATTATACTATAATTATTCTAACTAATTATTCTAATTTAAACATTAATTAACAATAGATATATAAATTATATACAATATATAATATTAATATATAATATTATATAATATTATAATATAATATATATATATATATTATATATATTAATTATAAATATATTATTATTTATATATATATATTATAATTTATTATTATATTTATATATTATATAATATTATATATAAATATTATTAATATTTATATTAATATATATATATTATATATTCTTTTATATAATTATTTTATATATATTATAACTATATTATATAAGATACATTACTGAATTATAGTATATGTTAAACTTAAATTTTTTATATATTGTATATATATTATATATATTATATAATATATAAATGAATATCTTTATATAATATATAGGCTTAAAATTTATTTATTTATATTTATATCTCTAACAAATTTAAATATATAAATTTATGTATAATAAATATTTATATATATATTATATATATATATATTATTTATAATATATATTTATATATATATATATATATATATTATATATATATTATATTATATTAATTATATATGTTTAATATATATATATATATATATTATTTATATATCAATTATTATATATATATATATCTATTATTATATATATTATATATATATTATTATTATATCTATATATATATATATATATTATATATATATAGCAGTTTTTATATATATTATATATATTATATATATAATATATATAATATTTATATATCTATATTATATATATTATTATATATATTATATATAATATATATATAAATTATATATATAGTATATATATATATATAGCTACTACTACCTGCCCTACTACCGCTATTATATATATATATTTAATATAAGTCTATTCCCCTATCACTATCACTCATAAAACCTACATCTCTGCCGACTGATTTCTAATCTAATCATATCTTGTGGTCGTTCTACATATTCTGTTTTCCCTCATTGCCTCCTTCATCTTCTCTTATTAGATTCCACTATATACCTATATATTACGTGTATGTTCTTTATATTTTACCTCGATATCCTTCTTTAGGCCCATCTTATTATTTACTCACAAAGAGTCTTCCCTTGTATGTCTCACGGTTCTAAACCGGTATATTCACTATATCTCACCATCTTTTCTTTTCCCTTAAATTTAAAGTTCTTAAGTTTAGGCTATTATGTTATATTTCATATTATAACATATTATACCCTTTTGCATGATCATACACTTTCTATTTTGCTCCTACTTATTATTCAATTATTTACTTACTTTTATTATCGGGAATTTTATTCTATCTTCTATTCACTATCCAGGTTGGCACTACAATGAAAATCCATGAATTTATGACTAATAACTCATGTTTTCTCAGCTTCATACTTATTCGCATTCCTTTAATTAAGACCTAATATATTCAAATTTACGCTTTAATGTATTAGTATATTATTTAATATATATATTTTTATTATGTTTGTATCCATATTTACTATATTAATAATATATATAATATATTTTATATATATTATATATATATATATTAATAATATTTATTAATTAATTATATAATATATATATTTATATTATATTATATATAATTATATATCTGTGTCTTCCAATACATTAAGTTATATAATGACTCTTCGCAACTCCTGTTTAAAGTTTTTATACTTGGTCATCACTTATCTTATCAGAAAAATTAAAAGAAATGAAGAGTAAGTCAAAATTATACTTCTATTTCTTTTGATTGCGAACTTTTGACTTTGCACACACAGGGTGAATTATAAAGTCCTAACATTTCATCATCACTAATTCACACATTCACTACTTCCTATATCTTTATCAGAGAGATAGACAGAATATAGATTATTCAATTATTGAATATACAGTAAAGAATATAGAAAAATTCACAGAGAGTGGTTTATTTTTAGAAATGCTAAGAAAATAGTTTTTTATTGTTATTAACTCGTTTAAACCGTCATTACACTTTTGAAGAGATGTTCTTGGATAAAATATCTTTATTAAAAAAGAAAGTGAGTTAAACTGAGGGCAATGTAATTGTTATCTAAATAATATTTAAATTTATTATTAATATTAATTATATATTATATTATATATATATTATTCTATATATTTATATATATCTATATATATTATATATTATTTATATATAATATTAATTATTATATATATTTATATATTAATAATATATATATTAATATATATAATATATTAATTATTATATATATATATATTATATTTTTATATTATATATTATAATAATTAATATTTATATATTAATTTATATTAATATATATATATTATATATATATTAATAATTATATATATATTAATCTATATTATCAATCAGTTTGTATTCATTATTCTATGCTCAAGATCATTATGGACATTATAAGAAATAGTAGTATTTCTAGTAAAGTAATAGAGATTTATCATAATAAGGTAAAAATAGAGCTATATAATTATACAAATTACTTAGGATGCGTACAATTCATACAATTATAGTATTAGTTTTAATTATGGTGGATATCGCTACCTTATAGAAATGATTAATTTGAATACGAATTACTCAATTGAAGTTTCCTAATAATTCCTACCGAAGAGGAAGTACATAAAGTGTCATATATGGTAACTATTGTGTGTTATTGTGAGCTGCTGATGATCATTGCTCGCTTCCGCGGAAGAGTAGGAGAATCGTTGATGGTATACTGTTAGAATAAGGTTACACTAACATGCTCCGAAGGTAGTAATTACGGTGGACACGTCATATGATAATTTGTCCTTGAATATACTATCGGTCAGAAGAACCAGTTTATAATTTAAATTATATATTAATCATATTTTTTTAAGATAGATAGATAATTGAATGAGTTATATTTTGTCGATTATTTGTGATTACCTGATTTTTATTTATATTATTGTTTACATATAAGGATAACTGACTTCTTCTGCTTTCCACTCTATCCTACTTCTTATACATACATCATTAATTTTACGTCTTTATCTTCTTAAATCTCTCTCTCTTCATCATGCATTACTTAGCTTCTCTTACCTCACACATACTTCTCAAATAGTCAAACTATCTTCAATATGAACTAGACGTCCAGGTAGCTAACTCTACTCTTGGACTCATCGTACGATCCTTCCAGGAATCATAGAATAGTACCATTGTTATTTGGAATCATAGTGTATAAATCTTATCATACGTTAATTATGCTCAAACAAAAAAGAAATAAAAATTAATATATAACAAAGAAAAAAATACGAATGGTATGTGAGAGGAGTCTCACATAAAGTAATAAAGTACCAATATGTTCTGGAAATCCAGCGATACTCATAACAAGTATATCTCTTTTGACTATAAGTGTTTTATTGATTTAAACTAACGAATCAAGGTTATGAACGTCATATGATATACTACAAGGAGTCCGGGATTCTCTCTAGGTCCATCTATGGGTGTTGAACGACGGGGGGAGCTTCGTCTCCCCTTGTCCTCATATCGGCTCGAGCCCTTATGGATAATATATATTTCTTGAATCTTCATTATTAGGGGTTCGAGCACTGATATTGAGGGGACGAGGGGAGGGGGACTTGAACGCTTTATAATTTATATAATTGACTTTAATATCGCTGATTAATCCATAATTATGTAACTTGTTATTTTCTTCATGTAATGATGTCGTACTCTTCGAGTTTTTTTTTTGTTTATTGTTTTTCTTTACATTCCGGTAATAGCTTTTATGCTGATTCAAATTAATGCTTTGGTTTTCCTGTAGTGTTCAATTACTATTTTTCGAGATATTATATTTGCCTAGGCCCTTTTCTGGAATTCTGCCCTTAAAAAAAAATAAAATATATTAATGGAATATAGGATTTAATATAAGATTACCAAATACGTTATTCAAAATATTTTTTGTTATATCGCTTCACTACCTTGATGACTCTTCTCTATCTCTACTTCTATTTTACTCTCTTCTCTTACTCATCTCTATTAAATATATTATATATTTCTTATACTACACAGTGATCTCTATCTGTCATATAGTCTAATATTGGCTTTAGAAAGGCAATTTGAATAGAAATATATGGGATGCTGCCAGCTATTGAGTGGGTGTGGATAGTAACATATTTGGAGAGATAATGTCAAGAGGTGAAAGTATGGCCATAGATAGATGGGAGTGGAGACTCACGTGAAGAGAATACGATAGACCATAAAGAGGTATGATTCTATACTTAAGGAAGAGATATTGAGTGAAAATAGTACTTTTCGTCTGGTAATAATATGACTATTACATTGAGAAAGATACATGATAGTAATATTTATATGGCCGTCTAGTAATGTTATCTAACAAGACATGTGATGAGGGGAAGATGGAGTTTTTTTGGAAGTATAGAGGAGTATTTCTAGAAGATTGTCTGGTCCTTTAAACATGGAGATTCAAAGATTGTGATAGTAATAAGACCTTTTTCCCATTGTTAGTGAAAGATAGGAATTGGCTTTATTATACAGATTTTACTTTTTTTATAATACTATTATTATTTATACCACTAACTCATGAAATTTTAAACTAATTATTAAATACTTATCTATACCTAAATTATTTTCGACTCTAAGAATAAAACGCGTGGTACATTCATAATTCACATATGATACCATATTATAATTAATTATTTAATTATAAATAATATAATATTAATATATATATTAATATATAATATATATTATATTATATTATATATTATTAATTATATTAATATATTTATATATTATTATCTATATTATAATAATATATATATATATATATATATCTATATATTATATATATATAATATATATATATTATATACTATTATTTATATTATTATTAATATTATATATTAATTAATATATATATATTATAATATATATATTAAAATTTAATATATAATTATTAATTATATTATATATTATATATTATATATTTATAATATATATAATTATTATTAATATATATATTATATATATATATTATTTTTATAATATATATATAAATATTTTATATATTATATATATTATATATATATATATATATATATAATATATTTATTTAATTATTAATTATTAAATTATATATATTATATATTATTTTTTAATTATATATATATATATAATTTATTATATATATATATTATAATTAATATTAATATATATAATTTAAGTGTTGGTCCAAATAATAGTACCACATAGAGAAATGATATCATTCTGAATCTGAACTGATTGGTATGTGCTCGTTTAAACAGTTAAAATTCATTCTATTTAATAATATATGATACGTAAATAAAAAAAATAAGTAGTGATTCGCGCCAGTATTCGCAAAGAAAATATTAGCGCGTGCCTGAGCTACACCTGTAGCTAAAAAAACAGCGCGGCGGTGATGCGATGTCTTGGATTGTGTAAAAATTTACGTGTTGCGTGTTCATAATTATTTAATTTCTATGTTCGAATGTTCAAATTCACTGATTCAAACATAGATCGATTACTAACATGTTTGGCTTATGGTCATAATTAATTCGAAGAAATTAATGTTACCTGTATTAATGATTCACCAGCTTTCTCTTACAATATTGGCGACTAGATAGGTTCGCGTTGCGGATCACAGGCCTATTTGGAGACGTGAAACACAATAGAATACTCCAGTTAAATTGCGGCTTCATTAAAGTAACTTAATAGGTATTTCTGGACTTTTAAAGAACTTCTCTGTGGGATTAGAGCAAAAGTTACCCACGAAGCCGGATAATTCTCGCGATAGTTTTAGCTGGATTCAGATAGAATATGACAATGGATGTTATTTCACTTTTAAAATTGTGGAAATGCGAGGAGATAAATCAATATACTTTCCATAAAAGAAAAGAGGCTATTACTTTAGAAGAAGTTGTAGATTTGATTTTATTTTGATATCGCTCCAGGGTGCAAGACTTCAATTATAGTTATATACTAATATTATCTAAAATGAATGAAAGATAGAGTTTTTTATTATAAAGCTTGCAGTAAGATGAAAAAGGTAGGCGGTATAAGAGTTTTGATGGAAAAAATTATTTATACTGTAAAAAGATAACGATAAAGCGAAAAGGTGAATAGAACAAGAAAGTATATAGATTTATAATAGGAAAGTATTTTGATCGAGAAGGGGAAACCTATATTAAGTATTCTGCAGATAATTTTAACTAGTGTGGATGTGATTGAGTAGTATCCTCTCTATCAGTAAAGAACTTCCAACTTGGCCATACCAGAGTCTCAAACTATGTATTGAAGATTCAAGGGAAGTCACTATAAAATATCATAACATTACTAACTTTATAAGCAAAGGATTTGGGATAGTACGAAATTATGAGTGATCGAAAGTGCGAGTGTTGATTTGTAAGTTAAACAGGTACCTGCGAACAGAATAAGACGGTTTGCGCGGAAATACGAGTTTATAAATTAGATATGCTATCGATGGTACAGAGGGCTTACATTGTAGATTTGCTGGCAGATTTAGGGTCTGAACGGTTTGCTCGTTATTTAATTTTAGCCATATTGCTGAGTATTTATATTAGGGAATAAAAATCAATTCCTTCATATATTCCTTAGTGTATTATCCTTAGATCATCTGTACACTGGGATTGTTTATGTATAATAGTTTTTATTATAGTTAACTGGTATGTTAGTACTCGATTGAGCAAGGTGATATGATCAGTCTGGAGATTCGTCGTACTGGTGGATAATTAGTTGGAAATTAAGTTGTGGTTGTTCTCAAATCTTTATGTAGAAGGAACGCTGTGTGCATACTATGTTGCAGTATTTGTAGTATTCAAGTAATTAAAGTTTAAGAAATTAGAGAGGAGTTAGTCAATAACGTATAGGAAATCGTTTATTTGTACACAACTGCAAAGCAATTAACGTAACAAAAAGTTAGGGGCTTGTTAAGATTATATAGAGAGAAGCTGAATAAGAGTCTTATGGCCTTTGCATGTCGACTATATTCTACAGAAATGTCATATTTCTGCTATTAGTTTTACAGCTAAATGATTTATCTCTAAGTATTATCATCAAGGGACAGGCATTGACTGTTCAAACGTTTTTCCCGAAATTTTGGTAAAAAAAAATTTAATTATAAGATAAGTATTGATAGAATAGGTGAGTTATTTAATGTTGAATTATCATATTGGACAGAAAATGTCTTTAGCTTTTGTACTAGTGTTATAGATATACAGTTTAAAGAAATTAACTCATCCCACGGGCGATTTATTAGATTATTTGAATATTTGGAAGTCTTTGACTGTTGATTTATTTATATGTATTGGTGAACTATGGAAATATCAGAGTTTTTTCTTTATCGTAAACACTGGTGACTTGACTTACATTCGAACAGGATGGATTAGCTCACGAGTCATTTATATTATCATTGAAAATTTTGTTATTAGGGATTTCGTTACTAGATTTAATATATTGACAGATACAAGAACTACTGCAATGACTAAGATTTGCGAACTTTGCTGTAAGGTTTTATGTTCCCAATTGGTTTATCTAGACACCATAGAGCTTAATGCCTTATATAGATAAATGATTGAAGTACTATAGTTTAAAGAGTGGATGTGTTGATGATTAATGAATTTCAGTTAGTAGATTAAGTGGTAAGCACTACTCTTAAACGTCATTTTGTGGTATATTTAGAGAGTTAAGAACTGCAGTCTTGTACTTTTTATTGGATTGAATGAAGTATACAGTTTGAAATGAATCGAAGTGGTTGAAAAGCTTCTGCATAATACCAAGTAGAACAGATGTAGATAAATTAGATAAACGTTTGTATTTAAGGATTGAGATCAACTTATCATAACATAAACACTTGCCGTACTTTTATTAAAGCAGAATGCAGTCATTCTTGTATCTTTTCAATTTAATTTAAGTCTGGGAACTCTTCACTATTATCTTCAAGTGTAGATCCGTTGAGAATGGGGTCACGAAATGGAACGGTACTATAAGTAAATCACATAGAAGTTTACAAATCTTCAATAATGTTCTCAATTCGATAATGGCCGAAAGTTCATGCTATATGCAACTAGTGCTAAAAACTATTATATTCATAACTATACAAAACGTAGGTAGGAAATTATGCATAAATTTCTTTAAAGTTATAGGACAAGACACCGGGAAAAATATCCAGGAATATCAATAAGAAACAGCTTGATAAAAAGAGTTATACGTATAAAATATAAAGGAATATAAACATATAATTAATAATGTAAATAAAATAAATTAAATAAATGAATTGATATCAAGTTTGAGTATAGAGTTAGGTCATTTCATTGATGGATACCCAATTACTAAAAAACTAGCACCTTGTTTAATAGTACCTATCAGTGGAGTGGTGTGGGAAAAGCTTGTGAGTTATTCCATATATATAATTTATCAACATGCATTTATATATATATATATGTATATCTACATTATTATAATTATAATATTATATTAGTATTCAATCAGTATATATAAACGTAAACTTATTTAAATACTAATCTATTTGTAATTTTATACCTCATATAAATTTTGCACAAAGTATATCATATTTATATATTATTATTAATTATATTAATAATATATTATATATTAAATATATATATTAATGTATATATATTATATATATTAATATTAATAATATATATATTATATTATATATTATATTATATATATATTATATATATTAATATATATATATAATATAATATAATATATTATAATTATATATTAATATATATTATATATATAGTGAGAATAGCCTTAGCTAGTGTATGTGCTTTCATTTTTATAGAGCATAGCACCTTATAAATATAAGTAAGGTAGATGGTTAAATTTGAAATCCTATATTTTTAGAAATGAATGTCTTTTATTCAACATTCGAACGAAATTATTCATAAATAGATTATAATAATGAAATGTAATACCAATTAGTCCTTATCTGTTGAGTAATATACATCTTACTTCGTTAGGACTCGAAAATTGTGTAATAGTCTAAAGATATTTTATCTCATCAGCGTCACGTTTTATCCAACTTCTTT
Organism: Trachelipus rathkii; assembly: GCA_015478945.1. Taxonomy (NCBI): domain Eukaryota; kingdom Metazoa; phylum Arthropoda; class Malacostraca; order Isopoda; family Trachelipodidae; genus Trachelipus; species Trachelipus rathkii. The sequence continues at coordinate 16,408 of JABUQX010135760.1, forward strand.
AGACCTCTGTCTCTTCGTTTTAGCGAAAGTTTTGATGATCGAAATTCGGAAGTTGCATGAACTTATATTCACCCATATAAATTTATTCCTATCTTGACCGATAGTATGTGTATTGAAGTTTATTGAGATTATCTGGAGGAGATGATATTATTCATGTATTATTTATTTACATTCTAATTCTTAAATACTAATTGCTTTTAATCATGTCATGAATGATAGTTAATTCTCAAATAGAGACGGTATTTATATAATATATTAATTTCGGGGACATTATGTACAAAATTATTTAGCTTGTCGGCAATTAATTGCATTAAATGTTAAGATCCTATTTAGATATGAAAAATATTTTATACACAAATAGATTATATATAAATGGAGTTCTACTATATCTAGCCGATGCACTACAAATCAACGGAGATAGAGAATAGATATGTTATTAACAATTTAATTTACAGTAATTAAAAATTAACTATCACTTCATTCAAATGTATACATTTTTGTGGGCATTTAACAAACATGCGCAAAATATAAGATATTATATCTATATATTATATATATATATAATCATTATCATTAAAGGAATAAAAATTAATAAATAAAAATATACATAATAGTTAAGTACTATTATATCAAATGCAAGGCATGTATAATTATGTCCAAGTACATATAAGTTAGATCAATATAAATACATTTGAATGGCAAAATATTAGTTAATATTCGAAATACGAGCATAATGGTTACTCCGATAAAGATTACTAACATACTATTCAATAATATATTATATCATAAAAATACCATTAATTTTAATATATTAATACATAGAAAATTAAAGTAATATGCCATTTATTTCCATATAAGTCATATTGGTTTTATTTATCCCGTAGAATTATCCAACACTACAAATTCAATTTTAGAATGCATAAAGTATCAAAATGTTTATTTATACATATATTAAATTTATTTGATTTATGGAACATTGAGTATTTTATTCAACAAGTTAATAGGTCCACATCGATAGATACTATTTGTATCTCAAGGAAAGGTACTAGTTAATGGCGTTTCTTAATGTTATACCATGATTTGATCTATGCGGCAGTGAAATATAGTATATATCTAATAAAGCTTGTAGTTACGAAGACACATTAGCTTGACATATGTAGAGACGAAGTTGCGTTGAATATATTTAGGTACAGAATATATATTTGAAAATTTTCTTATATCGAACTAATGAAGCGCGCAGGAGATAAACAGAACCACAATATCTCACAGATATTCTAGATAAGCGATATAGAGATTACGTTGAGATGAGACACTCAAAATAATGAAGAGTATTCTAAGTAATGACATCATATTATATTCAAATACTAAAGATGACTGAAAGAATCCATCACTGTAATATGGAAGTTTCATGATAGTAGAAGGCGAATAGCTGCTTGAATAAATTTCGGAATCCTTATAATATTTTGAATAAGATAATATTTCTTATACAAAAAGTGACGTGTTCTACAGATATCGTCATTTAAGATTCGAACAAGGAAATCAGAGTTACGTAGTGGAAATTTCTAAAAAAAACATAGAAGATTTTTACTGACACCTGCAATTAAAAAATCACAACTAATCAATGATGAAAGAAATCCTAGCCTACTGGTTAAATGGGAATGTTTTGCGTATGGCATCGTGAGAAATCGAAATCCTCAATGACATCGTGCACTATTTCTTGTGAAAAGATGAGGATCCATAATCAAAAATTAATTTAAAAAACTGAATATTGTAAGTTTGTATTAGGACGTAAGTTTTTCAGTTTTCTATAGACGCTCATCTTCTCAGGAGTGCTCTTGCTGATCTTGGGATTTTTTGTGATATCTCGTACCGGCGTATTATAATCTCAATTTTTATCACTTTGTGTATTATTCTCAAGACGGCTTGTTGATTGAAGTTCTGGTTAGTTTATATACTCTCCGGGTTCACTCACTGAATATGAGAGGAAGTTGCCTTGCTTAGATTGCAGCTTCATTTTATTATGAGCAAATGAACCCTATAAATAACGATGTGCATGTGTTATCTAAGTATACATGCCATAATTTGTAACATGTTTGTATTGTAATCATATCTATTCATAATAAGTGAGGGTATATATTATCTATAAATTAAAAGGCTACGGACAGATGAAAAATAAAAGTTAAAATCTTAATTAAATGATTATTCACCCCTCACCCTATCTGTTGAGATACTTACTCACTTCATCGTAGGCGATTGGTTAGATCTACCACAACTTATTCCAGCGACGTTTTACCACCTTGCCTCATGTCTCTTCGTTTTAAGCGAAAATAATATTTTGAGTTGATGATAGTCGTTAGTCAGCAGCTTTTCCATAATTATTTACCTATCCTCTTGACCTCAGAAAGTTTTAGTTGTACTGAAGTTTGGAGTAGAGTATACTGAGAGAGAGTATATTCAGTGAATTTTTTTACTTTAATTCTTAATATAATTGCTTTATCTGATCCATGATGAGTATACTCATATAAGGACGTGGTTTTTATATATATTGTTTCATTTCTGACTCTTATAATGCTAAATATTTGACTTATGACGCAAATCTTTAGCATAAGATTAGAACATATTTAAAATATTTATTGAGCTAAGTATTATACTAGATATATGTAATCATTATTTATATCTATTAAATATATTAATAAAATTATTATATATATATTTTATTAATAAAATTATTTTAAAATTATTTATTAATAATTAATTATATTATATATATTATATATATAATATATTAATCTATTTTATATATATTAATATATATTATTATATATATCTATATCATATATATATATAATATATATAATATATATCTATATATATACAAATATACTATATTATATTATATATTATATATAATATATATATAATTATATCAAATATTCCTGTTGTGATTGATCCGGTTTACCTAGCTGGAAATTAATTAAATCACAGGAAGACTAAATAAAATTATAGATATATTACATTTATTAATATTGATATTAATATTACCAGGACGTCTCGGGGGTGATATCAAACAACCCTAATCATCTCAGTATCATATATAATTATTATAGATATCATCATTTTAAATATTCTATTTATCTATATAAATAATGTGTATTAATATAAAGTATAAATTTAACTATTCATATTAAAACATATTATCTAACATTAACATTAAATATCTTATACTAAAAACACTACTTAATATATATCCTACATGGTATAATAGTATAGATTTTTCATTAAATATATATTATATTAATAAATAAAATAATATTTATAAATAATATAATTTTATTTAATATAATTATATATAATAATTATATATTATATAATATAATATTATAATATAATAATAAATATAATCTAATAATAATATAATATTATATATTAATAATTAATAATATATTAATTAAATATTAATATTAATATGTATAATGTAAGCATAACTAATATAATAAAGATCCTATAATTAATAATATAATTAATAATATAGATAAATCTGAATGAGCAATAAAATGAACTTGCAAGATCTTGAATAACCTCTACTATGATATCATAAGTAGATTCCATATTGATGATGATAACATACGATAAGGATGATAAAAAGCAGTACGATGTAACAAGGACAATAATATAAAGTATTAGAAGAAATCTAAATTGATATCGCAAACATTTTGCGCATAAAGATAAACATATGATAGATATATAAAACAGAAAAATAGATGAGAATCATAGACTACTGTGGTTCGTTGTCTTGAAGAGATGCTTATAGAAGCTTATAAGTCCTAGAACCAATATGAAGGTTGGTTACTATGTTCTATTGACATGATATGCTTAGAATGTACAACGGTTTTACTCTCTTATTCTTTGAAAGAGAATGATTACGAAGAAATTGCATACTCTGAGTGGTAATTTCAGCCGTACCTGCTCTCTCTTTCTAATACTCTCGCCTGCGGTATGTAAGGAATCATCTGTTACACTTATACCTATATTCTTAGCTGTATGTATCGGATTTACAAGGACCTAATTTTCTGGGAGTAGGACATAGCATTTTTACTGGGAATAGTATAATAATTGAAAAGTTATTCTGTTTTATCTTGCTTTTTTTTTACTTTTAAATAGGTATCTATTTTAGATACTCTAATCTTGTAATAGTTATTTACATATGTACGAAATTTACAATATTTGGGCTATTAACATTTGCTTTATTATATTAATTTAATTATGATTATTTTATCTTCAATATTTCACTTGAAACCTACTATTTTTTCTATACCTATTAAGTTATTTTATTACTTATTTATTTATTTATTAGTTTTAATTTATTATTATTTATATATTATTATATTATTATTTATTTATATATTAAATTATTATTATTAATTATTTATTATATATATATTATTATATTTAATTATTATTTTTATTTATATTTATTTATATATTATTTTTAGTATTACACTTAATTTGAGTTAACTCAATTATGATAATACATGTTTTTCTTATCTCTTATATTATTTAGCTGATTATTATAATATAAGATTTGGGTTTGGGCCGAAAAGTCCTTGATAAGCAATATTTAACTTATTTCGAATGATTATTTTATTCGTTTCATATGTTCATTAATATATCATATATATATATATATATATATATATATATAATTAATTATATATATTATATATTATATATATATATTAATCTTATATTTATTATATATATATATTAATATTATTTATATAATATATTAATATATTATATATTATATATATTATATATATATATATATATATATCTAATAATATTATATTTATATATTATATATATATAATATATCTATATTATATATTATATATTATATATTATATATAATATATTTATATATATATTAATATTATATATATATATATATAATAATATATATATATATATTTAATATTTTTATGTTATTATATATGTTAAGCTTAAACCGTCATATATATATAATATATATATATATATATATATATTATAAGTTTTTTGGTGATAATGATCAGTCTTTAATAAAATTATGAATACTACAGCTATATGTGAGAATTTTTTTATAGTTCCTTATAATTTTATTTGTTTTACTGATTTTGGGGCAACTAAAATGCTTCGTGAAACATGTGATCGAAAGTTACGTTACGCAATATTATAACTGTCCAACGAGTTTATTGAATTAATCGATTACAGTAAAATGAATTGTATGTCTATCCGAGTTTCTTGCCTCAATTTTCTTGAAAAGACGCTCAGTTTTTCATAATACAAATCTTTTTGATATATTATATAATATATATATATATTATATATATTATATATTATATTTTATTATATATTATTATTATATTATTATATATATATTATATATATCTATTATTATATATTTACCGGTATATATATTATAGACTATATATATATATATTATTATTATATTTATATATATAATATATATATATATATATATATATATTATATATATATATTTATATATATTTATATATATATATATATATAGATATATATATATATTATATATATATATATATATATTAATATTATATATATATATATATATATTATATATACTATTTAAATATATATATATTATTATATATATATATATATATTATATATATATATATTTATTTTTATATATTTATATATATATATTATTATATTTATTTTATATTTTATATATATATCATATTATATATATATATAATATATTATATATATATATATATATATTTTATATATATATATATATTTTAATATATATAATATAAATATATATATATATATATATATATATATATTTTATATTATATATTATATATATATATATAATATATATATATATATATATATCTATAATATATATATATTTATATATATATATATATATATATATATCATAATTATTTATATATTATATTATATATATATAATATATTATATTATATATATTATATATATATATATATATATATATATATATATATATACATATATATAATATATTATATAATATATATATATATATATATTATTATTATATATAATATATATATTATATATATATATATATATATATATATATATATAATACATATACTATATACCACATACATACATACATAATATATTATATATATATATATATTATTATATATTATATATTATTATATATATATTTATATATATATAATATATATATATATATATATATATACATTTATATATATATATATATATATAATAATATATATTATATATATTATATATATATATTATCTCATATATATTTATATTTATATATTATATATTTATTATTAGGAGAGAGAGAGAGAGAGAGAGAGAGGAGAGGAGATTAGGAGTTTTTTTAACCTTATTAGTGCATTTCTAATTGCACATTTGGCTTTTAAAATAAACCACGATCTTTCCTTAGCTGCACTTCTAACTCTGTTCACTCTTATGCGAGTCCAACTCTCCATTCTTCACCACCATTTTAATTGTGCTCCCTCGTTCGTATCTAGAGTTGCCTCTTGTTTTCAGCTTTTCTGATTCAATTCTTGCCGATCTGGTCGGGATTTTCTCAGTGGGGTACCGCATCTTGGGAATTCAACTCTCTGAACTAAAACTTCCTTCAGTATCTTTCCCTTCTCTAAACACTTCCACTTTTCCTATCCCTTTGACGGCTCTAATGTCTTACTTAACAACATAAACATTTCTTGGACTAACCATAAATAGTGAATTGTCTTGGAGACTCACATCACATCGGTTGCTAAAATAGGCTGAAAGAAGCTGGGAATTCTGTTCTGATTGCGTTGGGAATTTTTTTCTTTCTGCTTAAATATTTCAGTATATAAGGTCTCATTCGCCCTGTATGGATACTGTTCTCGCCATTTGGGGTGAATCGGTTCACCCTCCTTTTGGATAGTGTTGAATCTAAGGCGAGGCTTATAAACTGTCCAATACTTTCTGACTCCTTGACCTCTTTCTATCTCTGAGACGGTGGACATGGTGCCCTATATTTTTCTAATAGGTATTACAGGCAGGTGCTCGAGAGAATTGAACTCTCGCATTCTTCCACCACTGCGTCGTCCCTCGTTAACACAAGGGGTGTTTGATCTCACATGAAATTGTGTGAATATTGTACACTCAAGATCACTCGTTATGGTGCTCCTCTTTCAGTCAATTGGGTTATGTGGAACTCCTTGCTTTCTTTTTTCCTTGCAATTTCAATCTTCCTCTATTAGTCCCGCGTCTGCGTCCACCTGAGGAATTGCGTTAGGCAAGGGATAGGGTGGATTTACGTTTTCCATTTAACTTTTATTAATTATTTGTTTTTTCTTTTTGTAATTTTTTTTATTTTTTTTTTTGCCCCTCCCTTTTGTAAAGTGGCCGGTCGTAAGAAAGGGTATATTTAAAAAAAAAAATATTACCCTACTAGATGTACGTATAAAATTCATTGTTTAGTTAATCTTATATATTTTTATCTACGTAAGTTTAAACATATATAAATGTTTTCTTTCAATGGTGTCATAATACGCGGTAATGTATATTTTTTATTTTCATCAATTAATTAACAAAAAGAAAATAATAATTAAAGAACTAAAGCCCTCAATATCATGTTTTTATTTGCGACATCTTCGAGAGATGCACTTTCATCTTTCAGACGGTACTAAATTTTTTTTTTTTTTTTTTTTTTTTTTTTTTTTTTTTAATGTTATATTTAATTTTAATTTTAATTAAAAACTATTTCCACTTGGAATCATGGCTAAAATGAGTTTTACAGGTTTGTAATTATATGTAGTAATAATACATTAGTTTAGAATTTTGCCAATCACTATGAGTTATACTTTATGAAAAAGCAAACTCTAATAAAACATCATAATTTAATGTATTTATAATATATTCTTATTATATATATATTAAGTATATAAATTATTATATATAATATGTATATTATTTACATTATTAAATTAAATATTATATATCTATATATGAGTTAAATGTAACTTGAAGAGCTTCTTTTTAGCAGTGCATGTGGTAATATGGGTTTTCAAAAAAAGTTTGTAAGGTACTGGCGAGATAAGGGAAGCCGCTTACCAGACAAGCGATTTCCTCAATGATTAACCTGCTATTTTCTCTAATTTTTTGTTTCGATAGTTTCTTAGGATAATGATTTTCTAAGAAGGATATTATTGGGGTCATCCAAAGTTTCAGATAGGTCGGTGGGATATTTTATTTACATTAACTTGGATTTTTAGCTGATTTCTTCACGGTCAGATTTGCTACTTTTCTGGTGTCAGGATGAAACGCTTTGGGACGACAGTGTGACCTCGTAAATCTCTATTTCTTATTTGGCTTATTACACAAATTTAGTGACTGAATTGAAAACTTTAATTTCAAAATATTTAACCAGCTCGCCAATCCTGTGGTCAGAAGCTCAGAGGTTATCTCATTAAAAAAGAGTTACGCAAGCCCCTTCCGTTTTTTCCCCCACTTTTCACAAACTATACCATGACCGCCAATTCTTTTTTCTTTAGCCAGAAATAGAATAAGTAGCTCTGACAGATTTTAAATTATTAGTGCCAGTTTAATAAAAGAACATGCTTTGGTTCGGGAGGTCGGCCGTTTCATTCTGCAAACATTTTGAAACGATATTAATAATCTTAAGCACTTTGCTTTCAAGCGTGCACAAAATTATAAATTCAAATTTATTGTTAGAGAATCATCATGATGAAAAACACATCGGCCGTTATGCAGAAGAGTTGTACCTCCGAAGGTTATATCTAAGATTGTATGGTTCATATCATTGTATTCTATTTTATCTTATTAATATACCTACTTGCTATTCCAATCTAGTAATGGACTTGTGTTATAATGTGTTTGTACATATTAAATGGTGTTTGTAACTAAAGTATTCGTAACCCCTTCTATGTTATTTAGCGATTGGGTATGCAAAGTGAACTACGATATTTGGACTTCTAGCATGGTAGCAGAGCGTAGTTAGTTAGTTACTAAATTACTACGTTGCTGCTATGCTACTTCGTTGCTACTTATTAAAGATTGATCAAGTTAAGTTACGATACTAAACAAACATCGATTACACTAGAATAAAATTGTTATGGCAAGTTCTACAGGAATACGTATCGAACCCCTACAAAAGGATAATTATGATACTTGGTGTATTCAAGCGCAAGCTTTATTAATTAGAAGCGATTTATGGGAATATGTCAGTGATGAAAAGAAAAGACCAGAAAATTCATCAGAAGCTACACAATGGGATTCGTTCGATCGTAAAGCTAAGTCAGAATTAATACTTATAATTCACCCATCGGAGTTGAAACAAATTAAAGATTGTGAATCTTCAAATCAAGTTTGGGAAAAATTAAAAGGTATTTATCAATCAAAGAATCCTGCGCGTAAGGCAATGTTGCTTAAACAACTAACTGAGTAAGCTAAAAGCCGATGAGGATGTAAAAGGTTACTTGGATAGTTTCTTCGACGCCGCGAGTAAATTGCCTGAGTTGAAAATTGATATTCATGGGGATAAATTGAGTATACTATTATTATATAGTTTGCCTGATGAATACAGTAACTTCAGATGCGCAATGGAAAGTCGAGACGAATTGCCTGACGTTGAAATCTTACGAGTGAAAATTATGGAAGAGAGTAAGATTAGACATCAAGATTCTACTAATACTAAGATGGATGCTATGGCAACCACTAAGACAAATTTTAAGAAAAATAGTCACGAAAAGCGACGTATGTGGAAATCACATTTCAGATGTTACAAATGTAACTTATTTGGGCACATAGCATAGAAATACAGAACTAATTGTCAAAAAACGACTGTAGAAAAATAGCCATATCACGTGTTATTTCTGCGAGCCCGATTGAAATGTTCCGTGAATGGTGTTAGATGTGGATCACCTGCGCTTATGTGTTCAAAAGATAAGTATTTTACCGAATTAAGTACTACTAAAGATAAGAAAATTAGGTTAGCAGACCCTTCTGAAACTTTTATAAATGGTACAGGCAGTATTAATATAAAAAGTCAACTAGGAAGAGAATTAAAAACGTTAATATAAACGAAGCTCTTTACGTGCCAAATTTGCATACTAATTTACTATCTGTCTCAAAAATGACCGATAAAGGATGCAAAGTTGTTTTTCGACAGGGCCTAATGAAAAATATTATGGTAAGACGGAAAACTTTTTATTGATAGGATAGACAAAATAACCATATTATTGCAAGAAAAAGCTTCGTAGGTTCTGAAATTAAAATCTTCTTATATAGAGATTTGGCATCGAAGATTTGGTTTTAATCTTAAGATTTGAAAGTTTAAGAATAACATTTGGTGAACGGATAAATTTAAACTTCTGTTATATCTAAATGGTCCAACATGCATAAAATAAATGACTCATTGCCTTTTATAAGTTCTCATCGTGAAAGACAAAACTTTTGAAATTGTTCATTCCGATATATGTGGACCGTTTCGAATTCCATCACTCGGAAATCATTTTAATATTTTATCATTTATAGATGATAAAAGTGATCACTGTTGTAAATTCTGCAGAATAACACGTGAAGTTTGGAAAATCTTAAAGAATATAAATTGTTCGTAGAAAATCAGTCAGGTGAAAAATAAAATATTTCAAATGATAATGTTCAGATTTCTTTCTATGATTTTTCACAAAATTTCTAAGTGAAATGCGTGCATATAGAAGAACAGAATAGCACCCTATAAGTGTTCCATAACACGGTTAACAAAATGGATCTACTGTAGCGCAAACAGAACAATTGTAAGAGATGGTAAGAAGTGTCTCCTCAGTGAATTCGACCATACCACATAGATTTGGGCAGAAGCTATTTTGAGATGCAATTTTTACGTCATAGACTGCCCCTCAGTGTTTAAATGGAAGTGTACACTGTTTAATATAATTTGGATCGAAAGCGATGCCACAGTTTCGCAATTTTAGCATTTTTGGTGCACGAAAGTTTTATTCTTATGAATAAACCCGGGAATGAGTAAGAGTTACTAAAAAGTATCGAGGCCAGGAATATTTGCTTGGGTAGTTCCTGAATTGAGGTAAGGCATATAGAACTGGTCTGAAGAGGAAAAAAGCTCTATATGCGCGGGAGTACAAATTTTCATGAGAAATTGTACACCGAAATTATTCTGGATCTGAAGGAGGGTGATGAAATAATGGAAATATTTCCTCTATGACTCTTAAAAATGACTCCTGAACGAATATCGCTGAAGATACTACAGCAGCATCGTTTAGGGATGATACTACATTTGTTCTCGAGGAGATGGAGACGAGATAATGCGAACACTGGTCTACCGTGGAACGTACAAGAAATCTTTATCAGCCTGCTTCATAAGATGGTGAAAAAAGAAAGATAGAGAAGAATCAGAAGAAAAAGATGAGAATCCGAAAAAAGCTATTGCCACAAAAGTAA
>JABUQX010135761.1:0-12500 GCA_015478945.1 Trachelipus rathkii
CGAGAGACTGGATAATATTAATGCCTCACAAGTAAAGTTATCAGACTCGATGTGTAGGTCAAGAGATAGCCCAGATGCCAGTCGTTATAGTAATACTCCAATGTCTATCACCTGGAACTACCAAGTAGAATAAGAGTCAGCAAGCTCGCCGATGAAGTATATTCGTCATACTCGCTGACACGCCGCTACACAAGACACTTCTAATACAAGACGAGGGCTGTATGGTTCCGGCAGGGAGTCAAAAAATTCGGAAAAAAGGGCAGCCACTACAAATAGTCAGCGTGACTCGTGTTACAAAGAATAAGATAGACGACGATTATGCATCATCAGAGGTGTATTCAATATGTCGACATACGTCTCGCACGTGCTCACTATGTCAGATCTTCAATATAGATCAACATAAAGAGTCACACCTTCCACAGACGGCAATTTCCAATTCATGCGTCATTTTTGTTGATCAATATTATATTTACGCACAAAGAGTGGATTTGTTCTTTATTGATATATATGGTTTGAGCAATCATATCCCAAAACCGAGGAAACGCGATGGCTGCCTCAAAGACAGAACACGCAATAATTAGCTTATACGCAGTTGTGCTCACAATTTCTTGTCATTTACGATCTCATACTACTCTACTTATATAATACGGTATACGGACCCCAGTAATACTAATGGGTCAAAATAAAGAGATAAATCATCTAACATGCTTTAACATAAAGTTCAATATATTGTCCCTGAAGACTAATAACAGTAATAAATTTCAAAACTTTTATATTATCAACATTAATTATATTATTAAGAAATGACGTCCGTAATGTCGTGCGAAAATGGCGCATTTCCAAAAACTCTGAAAGAATGAAAGTATATTATTCAAACTAAAATATTTGAATTATAGATATTTATTCTCATTTTAGCCATAGTGATGAAAAAACTAGAGTTCTGATTATAAACTCCGCTTTTGCAGTTTCGGCGTGCTATAGTTGGTACCCTCGATTGACCTGACCTCATCACCACAAATATATATATATATATACATAGTATACTGACCTCACTATATATATACATACTATATATAAATATATATATATATATATATATATATATAGGTATATATATATATACTATATGGGCGTAGGCAGGATTTCACTTAGGGGGGGGCAAAGGCCTCAGAACGTTGATCACCCTACTCCATATATTATATATATATATAATTATTATAATTACATAATTTATAATATAATACTAATATAATATATATGTTATATTATATATATTTATATATATAATATATTAATATTATAATATATATATAATATATAATATATAATATAATATATTAATATATATATTATATAATATAATATATTATAATATTAATATATTATTATATTATATTAATATATAATAATTATTATAATTTAATATTTAAATTAATTTTAATATTTTTATTATTATATATTTATAGAATTTTATTTATTATATCTTACTAACTATAATTGATAACCATTCATCTTTGAATATTCCTGATTATTTTAAGTATTAAAAGTTCTTAAATCTGATTTTTAACGAGGATTTTTAAAAGATTAAAGATCGCTATTAGTTAATTAACTTTATTTTCTTTTCTTTTTTATTTTTTTTATTTCAATAGACGTAATCCACATTAAAATTGAATATAAATGCAAAGTTCGCTAATCTTTCTATTTTGAGAGTTATTATATGTATTTCGTCTTCAACAGTGTTAATATAATAATTTGATTTTTAAATTATTTATTGAAAAGTGAAGAAATTGATCTAATTTAGAGAAGTTTTTAAATGTGCGAATCAAAGTGGGTGAAAAGTATGCCGATGAATTGTTTAGGTTTAGATAAGGATTCCGACTGAACATTCTTCCACCCTATAAGGAAGGGGTTCGTTTGGATTAAGTTTTGAAGAAAAGTTATTTTCCGAATTACTTCCAGATATGTATCCCAGAACATATTATTTTAATAGGAGGTAGTGTGCTTCCATACAAACTATATAGTTCTTAAGTCAATTGGAGGGTTTGTATTCTGTGGGAATATAGCGATTGATAGGCGTTGTATTAGGCGATTATAAGCTGGAGTATTTTTAAGGTCCTTTTAGGAATCCTTTAGGAGGGCCTGTTTATGAATCAATCGTTTAGCCAAAACAAAAGGGCGCGGATTAAATGAAAGCAAATTTATTTATTCAGAGAAGTCTCTGCGGTTAGATAATCGTTTATTTTTTTGTTTTATTTTTTCTGTTAATGCTATTTCTTGTTATTGGGTTTATCTTAAGGCAATCTTAATTTTGGAATTTTTTCGCATTTATATCACACTAGTTTTTTACTATTTGCTATATTTTGTAGCATTAAGAATTTACTTTTTTATTGTAATTTACTAACAATGCTATGATTTTTGCGCGCCATATTAATGGATGCATTTATGTCTCCTCGCCATCAACGATTGTTTTCGTTGTCGAGGAGGGCACTATTCACTATACATGGGTAGATCTTCTTTTCCTAGCTGTAAACTATTTATTGATAAATAATAATACATTCTCTGATCGCTGCATATCGACTATTCCTATACAGGCTAAATACGCAAAATCATCCATTATAATGCCTGAAACTTCTTGTTATCTATATTCTCTCCTACCTAAACACTGGATACAGTGCCAAAGGCTTTAAGGTAGACGTATGGCATAAACTCTTATGGGGAATAAAACAAATTGCAGTTAGGTCATCTTATACCCAATACAGTTAAATGCGTAATTAGGTATAATGCTCACCTACCAAAGACTTATAATTTATTTGGAAATTCGGGGCTTCAATATGAATATGTCACACTACACTAATACTTTTAGTGATGGAGCCAAACTTAATATATTTTTCACTCAGGATTATATGTTTTGGCTGCTAAGTAGTTTCTTATATCAGGGATGATGAATCATTGTTGAGAGTTTGGAGCTAATATAAATATTTCCTTGATTAACGTTCATATATTACTACAGATTTTATTAAGTCCACGCTCACAGCTCTCGTAATAAACAATTGTATGCTCTATCGAGAAAATACTCTATATCTATTCAGATAGTTATCTGAGTGCTATAAAGTTTCTTTGCTTCCTTCTTACTATAACATATTAAATCTTGTGCTTATACTGCTACTGAGTTGCCTCTCATAACAGAATACAGTAATTTATTCTACGCCCTATATTTATTTGAATTACATTCATATTAACTTCTATTATTTATTATCTATCTCTAACGAGATTCTGTTAACATATCTTATTACGGTCTAAATTATTACTAGTAAAATACTGAGTAGTCTCTCTAATTATTGGGGATTCAATGTACACAACTACTGAGAATGGATGGTGTTATCCTTATTATTACATCTATACTTTTGCCAATTCCATTACGTCCTCTGGAGGCTTACTCCAGAGGCAGTTTGTATCATTCAATAATCTATCATCTTATAAAAAACAGAACTCTGTCAACATTAATAATTATTATTACAGGTTACAAATTCTGGGGAACTAAACATATGTCACTCGGCATACACGGAGTGCGGAGATCTTTCAGTCTCAGTAACGAAATAATCTTTATACTGTAATCGACACTATCTTAAGAGCAACTATCCCAGTTGTAAATTGGTCAAATCACACTAAGTTTTTAAACACGTTCTTCTTCAATACTGCGGAGAAGGATGGAATTCTAGGTTATAAATATAGACCACTCTCCTTCGCTTACCTACCATATTGGCAATAATCTGAGGCTATTCACATTACTATCGCTTATCCCTTATTTCAATTTATTATTGATATAACATATACTATTGTCTGCATATCGCCATCACGTCGCACTGCTCAACCATAAATGTCTCATTTTGTACAAAATAATTTTGTCAGTCATTATAATTATTCTGGCAGTAAGCTCTTGAAAAATGAGATATGGAATTCTGGCTTGCCCAGACTCTGGAGAGCGTGCGGCCCTCTTAATATTAGTATATCAGATAAGATTGTTCTATTAAATATCTCAGTCGTTTGGTTAATACCCAATTGATATTATATACGGTTATATGGTAGTGTAACTGAGACTATTGTCTATCTGGTGCCTATAGCTTTTCACTTACTATACGCCGATAAGTAGATGAAGGGTCAATATATGGTTAAATTCGTATTGATGGAGATCGTAAGTAGCAATAGATATATTATAGGAATTTTCTTCTTCGACTAAATTTTCTTTCTCCTCATAATCCTGGATGTTCGAGTCGTTGCTTGGTTCTCATGAGCCAATTAATTACCAGGCTAGAGACAGGTGCTCACTGTATAACTTACGGCGATAGCGTCTGAAAAATTGCCCGGTGTTGCACTTCTATTACTATTACTCTTGGTACTTTACCGTCTCTACATTAATATCTGATTCATAAGAACAAATCAGAAAATCTCGTCTTTTCGAAAAGCAATATTTAGAGATTACCCTCTAATCAACTTAAAGTCGCCCGAGGAGTAAAAACAAAAAAAAAAAGCTACACATAGAAGGCATTGATTATATCAGTATATTCAAATACTGTTTAATTAGTCCGCCTTGTCTCAAGTAGCCAATAGCGCTTAGTAATGGCGTGTAAGGAGTCGGCTCATCGAGGAGGGAATAGGGTAGCACGGTTGTACAGAACTGGGGTGATTACATTATTTACTGAGAAGCGCTTTCGGGTCCAAACTAAAATCTCAACTACTAACAACACCGTCTATTCTCTATTATCTATATCCTTCTTGTGGTTCGGCCTGTAGTTATTAGAATCTGCTTTAAAATTTACATCCATTCCTACTTATTATTTCTGACTCTGATGGTATTATTATCATTGATTTTGCTAAATATTATTATTATTATTATTATCTCTATTGCCATTAATCATGAATTAAAAGGCAATCCTATATATTCCTATTTCGTATTTCACTCCTTATTTATTCCTCTATTATCATTTACTAAACTCTTGAGTGAAATTATTATCGAATTTTATTCTATTTTTAGTAAGATCATTCCTCACTATTTATTCCTCATTCTATATTGCGTTACTCATTATTATCTATCTCAGGTGTCCTAGGGCCTTTTGCTGTGATTACTATTATATAACAATAGTTCAGGGTTTATAGGCTAATGGAGCTAGGATGCGACTATTGAAATTCTGATACCAGTAACGGCTTATGAGGAAAAAGGGCTGGCGAGTATAAGAGTCCGTTCCTAGGGACAAATGGATTTCGGAAGTCATCCTTAGCTAGATATCCTTTCTGCAGGGCTGTATGTGGGCTCCGGGTTAGAGAAAGAGAGTAAAGTGATGTAACATAATTCTCTGATTGGACCCATATTCCCTGGTCAATATATAGAGCCCTATTAAATGATTAATCTAACATATTAATTATATACTTTATTCTCTATGTATCATATCAATAACTAGCACTTTATCCTAACTTCAGTGTAATGAAGAAGTCTAACGCACCATGTCCATACCTTATAAATATTCCCCGAAAAAATAATATATAAGGCGTACCGAATCTGTAATCTAACTCCTAACTATAACGAGCCTATACTATATAGCTTCTTTAACTTGTATAATTATCTATTACTTAAAAGATAATTAATTATTTGAAACTCTTCTCAATAAACAATATCTGCATTTTTACTTAGATCATTAACTGGAATCTAATATATATCATTTCAACTCATTTGACGCATACTGATATAATAATTAATAGCTTTTTGAGCGCTCGAGTCTTAACTGGTCGAATAATACTATCCTATCTTTAATTACTGAGATTTATGGTTTTACCGTCCCTTTTATAAGGGCTATCAGGGGAGACTTTGCGGCGCAGTCGAAACCAAGAAAACTATAAGAGAGGCTGGCACGTTTTATTGATCATTAAATCACACACCTCCAGCTCACCACTTATGTGTTAGTCCTGTCCGTAAAACCATACAGCAACCAACAAAACAACGCCCAAAACGGCACAGAGCTCAATCAAAAAGGGCTCGGCGTGGGCTAGGGCTAGAAGCTGCTAGGCCATAATACCTGGGTGCCTCGTGGATTTTTTTCCATCCTATTCATCATTTATTTATTGCTTACTTATGTCTAAGCTTTCTTTATTCCAATATCGCTCACATTATATCAGGATTCTGTTGTTTCGTATGGGGCGACTTCGTGCGTTCTTTTCTGTCAATAGTGGTGGTTCTCAGGGTAGTGGTGTTCCTTATCTCCTACCTTATTCCTACTTTTATTGAATGATTCTTCTCACACTTGCACTTTCTAACTCTCTTCACATCATATGCCGATGAGCTCGACCCTTATTCTTCAACTAATGTTTCAATTCTGCTCTTCTTTTACTTCTAGAATTGCCTCTCGTCTTAATATTTTTTCCGATCTATTCTCGCTGATCTGGATATAGAATTTCCGATTGGGGTCGGGTGAGGAAGGCTTTTATGAAAATTCATTCTTTAAAAACTCAACTTCTACAAACAATCTCCTCTCTAAAGACACTTCTAACTTTCCTGAATCTCTTTCGAACGGTTCTCATCGTCTCTCCTGTCGAAAAACAATATAAACATCCTTGCCTTAAATAACAAAAACAACTGTCTTGGTATTAACCTCAACAGTTCACAATTCGGTTTTGCTAAAAGGACGGCCTCAAGGTAAAGACCTTGGGAGTTCTGTTTAGAAACTGGCGAGACTTTTTATTATTCCTCTTCAGTTACTTTCCAGTTATAAACAAACAAGATCTTAGATATTATCATAGTACTGCTCTCAATATCTGGGTGGGTCTCAGCGGTTTCACACGGCTTTTTGGATATGGGTTCGAAAGTCAAAGTTATTTAGGCAAAAAGACTTATTTCAACTGTCTTCTTGCTTCTTTTCTAATCGTTTCCATTTTTTGACCCTCATTTTATTATTATTATTACTTTTATTATTTATTGTTCAGTTAGTGACGTGCGTAATTATTTTTATGTTTAGTGTTATTAAAAATTATTATATATATATATTGTTTAATTTTCTTAAAAAAGTACTGTTCCGCTTAGTTATTATTTTTATTAAGTATTATATTAATCTATTTTTACACTATTTTAATTAATTATTATTCTGTATTATTTTTATTATTATTGATATGATTATGATCGGACAATGATTGACTTCTGTAGAGATTATTGGATATCATCTGGGTCACTTACATTAATTTTATTGAATGTCGTTAAATCTATCATAAATACACTACATAATACTCATCCGATATTGTTTACCTGTGGCTGCAGTCGGATGTAAAACCAATATTTATTGGAATTCTTCTCACTCAACTCTGGGTCGTGACTGTATTTATTTATGTTCACTCTCCCACCTAATTGGTGTGCCTGCCTCGCTGGGATACAGGCCCCCAGTTTCAGGGGTTATCATCCTTCTGGAGGGGCTCCGTATAATTCTTAAGTGCTCTTTATCTTTTTATTTTGTTTTAATCTCTTTGATTTGTACTTTACCTTATATTTCATGAATCCTGATCAAAATCACTGAGAGTTGAAATAGTCTTCATAACTTCCATCTCTCAAAAGACTTGAGAGAGCAAAGGTTCTAATCGAGGATATGAGCGAAGTTGATAACTAATCATCATTATATACTATTTCCTATAGACAACACCTATATAT
This sequence comes from Trachelipus rathkii, assembly GCA_015478945.1. NCBI lineage: Eukaryota > Metazoa > Arthropoda > Malacostraca > Isopoda > Trachelipodidae > Trachelipus > Trachelipus rathkii. The sequence goes on from JABUQX010135761.1 coordinate 7,685, forward strand.
ATATATATATATATAACTGATTATATCTATGTTAGGATAAGTTCTCTCTCAATTCACTTTCATTGTGTTTCTCTTACTCAATTTAATCTTAACTAACGCTCAACTTATAATTAAGCCCGCGGTCCTATTAGTATGGCTCTAATATCACAATTATATATTATATTATATATATACTATATGGTTTTATATAGCTATAGTTATAATATATATATTATATATATATATATATAGTATTATTATTATAATAGTATATATATATAGTATATGTTTGTGAAATTTATTATTATGTTGTATTTTTTATCTTATCTATTATTTATATTAATATAATACCTCATATTATTTCTCAGTATATATATATTGAAATAGTGAATGCTAATTAGCCCGTTATATATATGATCGTGTAGGTTAGTTGATATGAACCGTAAAAAAAATATAAAAAAAAATTAAAATAATTATATAAATAGTATGATAGCTTGGTTACTCATATCATTTTTATGGAACCTGGAGTATAATCACCTTCAAATATATCACTATTAGAGCTCCTGATATTAAGCTTTCCAAAAGTACCTGTATGTAATTATAAATTATGAAAACGTGACAGAATAATTTTTAAACAAAACTCATATATTTTACCTAACAGTACAAGGTAGCATGATAATGACCGCTTGAATAATTTGATCATATTCAAATTCAAATATTATATTCTTCTTTCCTTGTTTCTTGAAATAAATGTCAGGCATTTTTAAATCATAAACATTTTCCAATGAAAAACTACCAGTAGCTGTATAGTTGCATAGACTGCTGTTTGTTGCATAATTTATCTGTTACAAAAATAAATTTATTAATATTTATCTATGGTTGAATTATGGTAACATGAAAAATATCAACTTGAAACGAAATAAAATATAAAAGTTCAAAACGAAATTATTTTTTTACGTCAATCGAAGACAAAATACAAACCAAGCAATATACTAATTATACAATTCTAATAAATTATTTCTCCCCATAGACCACGTTATAGAGATCTCATAAAGGTTTAAATTGAATTAGTAATTTCATAAGAAGTCAACATACGATTGCCATTTCGTCATTTTATTGCCACAGTTGAAAATTTTTATAGTGAAACAATTTGAATCATATTGGAAAGATTTTGTAAATGTGTGAAACGTTCAGAAGAACTAGCAATTCTTAATATAGAGTTATATTAATCCAACTTTGAAGTGAATGACTTTGGTCTTTCTCATATCTCTAATTAAGGGAAGTAACTCATTTTTGTTTTCAATGCCTTAAAAAATCACATTGCTTCATCTATTTACTAGACAAATTTCCCAAACATCTTCTTCGAGAACGTTCGGTTACAGCATTTAACTGTTTTTAATATTTTTGGTATTTTCATTTCTTCTGCAAATGAAACTACCACATTTACTAAGTATTTATCACAACAATAATTGCTTGCTTTGCTGTGGGATATTATTCGTCTTTCATGGAGTAATAATCTCTAATCGTTGGTGAGCTATTTAAACTTCATTCTCTTATATAGCAGAGTCTGAAGCTCTTTAATTTGTCAACTTTCTTGCTTTCACCAATTCTGTCAAATTTCTTATTAACTTTTGAACTATTAAAATATTTTCAAAGCACTTTTTCTACAAAAATGACACAACTGTTCTTAATTTTAGTTGCTAAATTCTCCTTTTTTTGACAGGCATACGACTAAGCTTTCAAAGAACTCTCCATTTTTCTCTTTCCAATTTTCTTAAACGAGACTTTACCTTACTTAATCTTAAATGTACTCCACTGGTAATTCCTGAAACACAATTCCTTTATCAATTTTTAAACCTTCCAAGAATTATTAAGCATTCAAACTCATGGTATCGGTTAATATTGGCCTTTGAAGAGAAGATATAAAAAAAAGAACTTGAAAATTAATAATAGAATCAGGGAATCATATAAACCAATGTATTAAAAAAAATACACCAATTTTATGTATAATTATTTCTATATATACCAATATTTCATAAATTTTAACAAGACAAAAAAAAAATCCTTCCATTAAGGTGTCCGTGAATACACTGAACAAAAGTTTTGGACTTTACCGAGAATCAAGATTTTATTTGGTACGTTTTTTTTTGTATCTTTTAGTTGCCATAAAATAAGATTTTTATTTAGGGTAACTAAAACAATCATATATTATGATATATATATATATATATATATTATTATTATTATATATATATATATATATATATATTATTATATATATTATTATTATTATTATTATTGATATATATTATTATATATTACATATCCATATTATTATTATTATTATATTATTATTATTATATATATATATATATTATATTACATATATATATATATATATATATTATTATATATTATATATATGTATACATATATATTATTGAAGATATATATATATATATATATTATTATATTATTATATATATTATATGTTATATAATATTATATACATATTATATATTACATTATCCATATATATATATATTATTATTATATATATATATATATATATTATATATATATTATTATTACATATATATATATATATATATATATTTATAAATACATTACATATATATTTTATATATATATACTATATATATATATATATATAGAAAATATATATATATATATATATATATATATATATATATATATATATATATATATATATATATATATATATATATATATATATATATATATATATATATATAGAATACATATATGTATATACAAATATAAAATTCCGAAGTGTTTATACAAATATATATATATAAGAAGAATATATAGTATATATATATATATATATATATATATATATATATATATATATATATATATATATATATATATATATATTATCAGTCAACCACTACTCATGGGCTGGGCCTTTTTCAAGAAGAGGCAGAAGATAAAACAAGAAAACCTTACCAATCTCTAACTTAACGCAAATATATCAGGTGAGCGCAGACGTTGGCTTTAAGGAGGGAAGATTAAATACAGTTGGAAAAACAGAAGAAAGCATGGAGTTCCACAGAACAGAAGTACCTGGAAAGAAAGAGGCACCACGACGAACAAGTTTGGGGTTTTCAATACTCACGCAACATTCAAGCGAGAGCAAGGCACCCTTTGTGATACGGGCATTTATATAACTGGAATAATTGTCGAGAGGAAAAAAACTCCCAGTTTCTTTGAGGCCACCTTAGCAACCATTGCAATATGAAGTTTCCAAGACAATTTGTTATTTATGTTGAGACCAAGAATGTTTATGTCATTCACATGTGAGACGTTAGAGCCGTCGAAGAAAATAGGAAAGTTGGGAGGTGTTTTTAAGGGGAGATATAAAGAAGTTGAGTTTTTAAAGAGTTGAATTTTACAAGGTTGCGGTGACCCCACCGGGAAATCCCATCCAGATCGGCAAAAATAGAATCCGAAAACTGAAGACGAGAGGCAGCTGTAGATGCAAAAGAGGAGCAGATTTGATATGAGTAAAAGAATTGAAAGTTGAGTCATCGGCATAAGAGTGAACAGAGTTAGAAATACAGTTGAGGAGATCGTTGATGAAAAGTAGGAATAAAGTTGGATATAAAACAGAACCTTGAGAAACACCACAGTTAACAGAAAAGAATGAAGAGGACGCTCCATCAACGAGTGCTGATATGGAGCGATCGGAGAGAAAACAAGACATGAGTAAGCAAAGAGGAGGGAAACCAGCGAAGGAGCTGAGAGCAGCGACGCGTGCTATACCCGGTCAAAAGCTTTGGATATGTCAAACGCCACCACGCAAGAATCCTCATAGTCCCTAATGGCTGAAGATCATAAATCAGTTAGATAGGAAAGTATGTCACCAGTTCACCTCGAACGTCGAAAGCCATACTGATGATCTGAAAAATGGGAATGAGACTTAAGATGATCTAGGAAATGAGAGTTAAGAAGAGTTTCAAAGACTTTAGATAGAATACAAGTGAGAGCTATAGGCCGATAGTTTGAGGACTGAACGGCTGCACCTTTTTTCCCGAGGATCGGTTGAAGATTAGCGCGCTTCCAGCACTGAGGAAAAGTATTAGTGTTAAGACATAGAGAGTAGAGTTGAACGAGGACATGCGCCAGCTCATAAGCACACTCCCTCAAAACACGGGGAGGAATGTCATCCGGGCCACTAGCCTTCCTGGTTTCATAGATCTCGGGATGTCATGCACACGATGATGTGTGATCATAGGTAAGGGCATCGTAACCTGAGAGGAGAAGGAGTAGGAAGAGGAATGCCAGAATCACCCAGGGTAGAATAAGATAAAAAACGAGGCCGAAGAGATTGGCCTTTTCAGAAGGAGAGTTAGCAACAGAACCGTCAGAGCGAATAGGAGGAAAGCAGATTTACAAAAGTTGTTGGAGATGTGTTTGGTAAGAGGCCAAAAAGTTTTATCAGTATGAGAACCAAGCAGGTTGGCGCACTTACTTTTAATGAAAGCGCACTTAGCCTGTTTAATAGTAACCTGAAACGATTCCGAGCAGAATGAAAATTAGTAAGAGTAATAGGAGAACGAGAGTTTTTCCATGCCCGATATGCAATGTCTCTTTCCTGAATGGCGCGAGAACAAGCTCCATCGAACCATGGGTTTTGAGGCAAAAGAGATCTAGTTGAAGATAGAATGAACATGCTCATCCCATTGGATATTACGGCCCCTACCTTTAGTAGTGGTTACCGAAGCATCCTCCTAGTAAAAGCAGGATTCATTCCAAGAGTAGTTAGCAAGAAAACGACGCTATGCCCCAA
>JABUQX010135762.1:0-25000 GCA_015478945.1 Trachelipus rathkii
AACTATCCAATATTGCCAATGGAAGAAAATGCTTCGTGACATTTTGTTAACAATAAACAATGGTTTGGAAGTGTTTCAAAGTCTATTTCATTCATTTATGAAAAGAATTATACAAAAAAACATAGTTCTATATAAATTTATATGAACTAACTATATGTAGGACGAACATATTATAATAATATTTTCATTAGAATGACTAATGATTTAAGAAACGTCCCTTGTGTAAATTGGTACCAGCTCCTTAAATGATAAACATAACGTTTGCTGAAGCATTGTAAGGGAATACACAGAACCTTAAAATCACATTCATTACACTATCCCAACGTGCTTAAGCGAAATTAAGCATATATTACCATCTTGGGACCCTTAATGACTGTTCTAGAAATAATATTTATCAATAAACCCTATACAATGGTTATCAACATCCATAAAACGCTAGCCCAATATACAGACTGCAGGAAATCAGTTAGTAGGTTTAAAAGGACATGCTTGAGATTAATGGATAATTCCCTTTATTACAGTTCATGTATAGCATTGAATACACATAAGATCCCAATGCTGACTGCCTACAGGGTATGTGGCTTAGTGTCAGATAAAACATTAGTTGGACACCTTAGTTTAACAAATCATACTTATATACTATTATCATAATAGACTCACTAGAAGAAACATCCCTTATTAAATAGCCCAATACCATTAAAAATATATATATATATTATATATATATATATATATATATAGCTATATATATAATTATATATATATATAAATATAATAATATTATATATTATATCTAATACTATTATATTTTTAAGCACAGGTTTTATATTAATACATCATATTAACTTTGAATTATCATTTAAATATTAATTACTGTTATAAGAATCATAACTGATAATTATAATGGTAATTTATTCTTATTTAATTTTACAATAATAATATACTTGGTATTTAAATTAATCGTATACATAATAAATAAATAGTCAATAATATACGTAAAAACAGAAACAACCAAATGGGGCGATCACCCCTCATCAAATTTTACGCGGCGTGATCATAACCAAATTTGAACCGCAAGTACTCACTATACGTTGACAAAAATTACTTGCCCATCTTAAAGCTACATATCGTTATACACTGAAAAATAATCTAAAATCCACACAATCTTCATTTATAACAAAGTTAGAAAAAAACTCACATTTTTCAAATAATGGGGCAATTTAATCGAAGGCCATTGTACCCTAATTTCCTTACTATTTTATAAAAGTATAAAACTCTCTAGAATAAAGATGATCTAAATCAACTTGTCGATACTACCGCTTTGGCTATTAAATAGCGAAATTTTTATATTTTAATTAATTTTTTTTTTATTAGAGGACCGAAATCACCTCTAAAAGCCCCCGTCACCCTTCCCACGCACATTTATCATTCTCAAGACATAAGCCAAATTCTTATTAAAAAAAAAAAATAATATAAACCTTTAAAGCATCTAAATCATATCTCAGCTCAAAAGCCAACCTAACACTGATATAATATAGCGCGGCGCGGGCTGACAGCCACCTCTTTAGTGAAGGTGATTTCTTGGTCCACCAAAAAAATAAAAATAATAAAAAAAAAAAAAAAAAATTCGCTAATTTAATAGCCACGTTTAGTCACTACAATTTTTATTAATCAATCTTAATTTGTAGAAATCTTATAATATTTTAAAAAAGTTAGAAATAGGTCAAAAGTCCTCTCAATAAACTTATCCTTTTGTAATTAAAACAGTTTTTACTAGTTAAAATGAAAAATTATGGATCATTTTAATTATTTTGTATTCAGTCAGAACACTCAGGTATGTTAGTCTTATTAGCGGTTTGAGTTTTCCTCATCCCGACGATTCAGCTTACAAAATACAAATAGGATCGATCACCCCCCGTAGAAACATCTAATAATAAGGGTAAGGATACTCGGACCACCATGGTTTCTCATTTACGTATTTAATTATGATATATTTTTAAATTAAATAATATTAATGTTATTATAAAAGTTACTTACATTAAGTGAATATTTTGACATTCATTAAATTTAATAAAAAAAAAACGAATTCATAACAAAGTGTCTAATAAATTTTGAACGGAGGGTGATCGGACCAACCTTATTTTTATTCTTATTAATTATTCTAATTAAACATTTTATTTACATAAGATTTTAAATTAGTTAAAAAATTAATTATTTAAGAAAAAACTTAAATAAGCTAAAGATTCCAAATCAACCCCTCAAAGCCTGTAATGTAATAACAGATTGTCCGAGTCCCACTCAATTGTCGCTTACACCCCCCACGTCATTGAATGAGCTTTATTCAACACTTTTAAATAATTTTAATTAAATTAAAATTAATATATGTATTTTTGAGGTTTAATAATACCATCAGCCATTATTTTAACAAAAAAAAAAAATCAAAAAAGTGTACATTAAGTAAAGTCGGGGGGAGACCTAAGAGTTATGCTAAGTGTCGAGTCACCCGCCCAACTCATATATATATATATATTCCTTTCTCTTCTTTCTTCTCTGTCTTTCATCCTTCCTCTTGCCCAGGTATTTGAGAGGTAATGGATGCTACAGCCGGAAAGAAAAGCATAGGGAATAATGACAAACTTCTCAAATAAAGAAAGTACGACACTGACTTAGACGAGCACCCGATTCGAAGAGAGATCCAGAGAAATAGAGTTGAAGACCAGGACAGAGAAAGTCACGACGACGAAGGGGAGAAGCAATAGAACTCCACGGAAACCGTTCATAGCATATTTGGAAAATCGTCAATTGAAAGATCCCGACTGCCAGTTGGCCACACCATTGCCACCATAGAAAAACCCGAACCGTTATCTTCTCGCAATCAGCCTTTGACGCCGATGACCAACTGCGATCTTCCACCACAACCGATCACCGACAGGACGCGATCGCCACACCGCCAAACACCACGCCACTAACGCAAGCAACACCAAGCCTTCCAAAGAATCCAAACCCACACACTCCATACCCGAACACACACCCAACCCCAACAACACACATCACTATCGTACAATCGACCACAACAAAGGGCAACCAAACAGCAACAAAAATAAAGACCGGATTCAAAAGACAGACTATGACACAGCACACACCAACAACGCAAAAGACGATATGAGATCAACCTTACCAACAGGCCACCCACAACCTAATGGACCAGAAGAGAAGAGCCCGCCCACACTACCCACCAGAAAACAAAGAGAACAGAGAAGGACAGAACCCCAAGAGAAAGAATCGAACCATAAGACAAGGAATAGACGGACCTGTAACGATGACTCACAACTAACAGCATGAGACACAATACGCACACTAAGATCAGGATCATAGCCACGATCAGTAACGTACCAATTGGAACCACCCTAGAAACATGCTAGGTTACTCACGCCGACTTCACCCAGCGCATTCAACACACACATCTCACGAAATAAGATAATATTTAGATAGACAATACAAGACTTTAGCAGCGTACGTCCAGCCAACTAGACCTAAACCAACACCCCATGACTCATCAAGCAGACGATAACCTGACAGCACATATGCCCAAATCACATACCGGATCTAAGGTATCACATTATATATATCAATGCAAACCCCGCTTACAAATCACCAAGTCACACACACTCATACCATACACCTCATAATACACCCAGGCTGACCAAAACATAAGAGCCGATCAAAAATCACACCCGCCAACCTCTCCATGCCAGCGCAAGAACAAATAGCACAACATAAGAATTCTAACCAGCAACATAACAGAAACAATAGCAGATTAAATAACCCGTACCCATATAACCTACACTCAAACACGCAACACCAATTACATCTTAGAAAACACTCAACTCAAACCTCTACAACGAAAAGAAAACATCAAACACCAAAAAAAAATTAAAAATAGTGACTATGATAGATGAGAGAATCTTAGAAAGCATACACAAACCTAAAGGCATCCTGGCACAACTATCTACTAATAGAAAAAATAGGTTCCGAACACGAATAGCAATAGAGTCATAGACCTAGATGAATAATGGAGAAATATAAACAAGAATCGAAAACTACAAACTGAATATACGGCAAATCTCTAAATAATAAACTATCAATAGAATAACGTATCCAATTATCAAGAAGCATCAAATACCACAGTTAAATAATTTGTAGTATCAGTAAATCGTAAATAATTCTTTTGAAATACCGATATGATATAGATATAATAGAAATAGTGAAGAAATTTTCAGATAAAATAAAATAATAATAACTACGAAAACTGATTCACAATAGTAAGAATCCATATGATATACACATATGTAGCACAATACAACCTACGCATCCAGCCGATAGGATATACAAATAATTATAAGATAGAATCAAGAAAATAGAGCTTAGATCCTAATGTACTCACATATCTAGATAAAATTATCGATATCTCTATATAAAATAATATATTCGTTAATGAATAGAATAGACTACTAAGAATAATACGATATAACCGTATAGTCAAATAGATTCATAGTATAGTTATAGACTATAAGAATAGAAAATAGGCTATAGATATCAAAAAAATCTCCTTACCGTAGATAGTTAAGACACTAGAGCAAGCAAATCTGTTATTCACATGTTTTGAACAAATATATTATTTTAATCCTTTAGTTTTCAACCAATTACCTTTACTAAATAACAACAATCAAACCATCAATATGTTTTTGAAAAAACGCATAATCGCTTATATTAAACTCAAACTATTGTAGCAATTAGCTCCTTAAAGATCGAAAAACTATAACTGGACATAACTCCTCTAGGTAATTGAAAATCCTGTCGGAGAAGCATAAGATAATAATCATCGACTAAAAGTAGAATTCTTCTCATCACTTGCAAACATAATCAAACTCACATCCAACTCATTGAGGAATTTTTGCGTGAGTCAATAAAAAATTACAGGCATCTGCTGCATCTAAATTAATGCATCTCGTACTAATTGCAAATGCAATATCATCCACAATCGGCCAAATTACAATACCCTCAAGATATTACAATAATAAGATACTCATAAGCTAATGTACTACCATTGAACTACTAGGCATTAAACAAAATTACGAAATTCACACAATTTTACAAGCATCCAATCCACTCTTGTAAATATCATAGCATGATTTGAGGACACCTAAAACCAAATGAAATACCAAATGGGTAAATAATTATTACTATGCAAACTTGACAAACTGTTGAAATGGTACCGAATTATGAGAAAATAAAGAAAAAGAAAAATAAACTAAAAAATATACTCTTAACTAGGATAGGAGAGTCAGAGTCTAACAAAATAGTAAAGCTACTCCAAAACGAGGTGATGGACTTTAATATCACCGCTTTACAAATAACCATCACCCAGTCCCGGCTTACTTCAAACACCTCCGACATCATCAATATAAACTCGAAAATACACTAAATAAGTATAAACCAAGGCGAGTAAAAAGTCCTTTGACCTAAAAGACTAAATAGGACCTGGAGAAAGTAGAATATCTGCAAATAGATATCTCATCAAAAACACTACCGCTTAAATCCAAACAAAGAACGCGATGCAAAAGTTATAACACATCCCCCAACTATAAAAGTTTAACATCAATAAACATTCACGAGGCTGCAAAGTTTGAACTTCCAGAACAAATTAAAAGTGAATTAAATGCCCGCTAAAAAGATAATTTACATAAACAAAGAAACCAAAAGTTTCATAAGATAACAATAAAATCTCAAATAGATTCAACAAAGCTCCAAAAGTGTCCTACGATTTCACCTATGACTCAGTTTAAAGTCCTATATTCGATCGATACATTCACACAAATAAGATATCAAATAATAATATACAAAAAAGCGAGTCACTAACAATTCACAAACAGTACGAAATAAAATAACATCTCAGCCACTACAACAAAGAAAACCTAAATTAATAAATTCAAATAAAATAATACTCAAGTCAAACCCAAAAAAAACTATGTTATTAAATTCATTTATTAAGTTAAAGTCCATTAAATTTACAAAAATTATATACAAAAAAAAATGCAGAACAAATAAAGAAATAACGAAACATCAAAAAAAAAAGGTATAAATAATAATAAACAATAAAAATAATAAGTAAAAAAAATTATCAAATTTTAAATAAGAAAAATTATATAAATATATGCAAATAAAAATATCAAATAAACATAAAGCGAAAAAAAAGAAATGAATCAAAAAAAGAAAAATAATAATAAAATTAAGCAAACAAATGATTATAAAAAAATAATATAATCAAGCTTCTCAAAAAATGGAAATAACATCATGCAAAAAGTTCCATAAATAACTTCACTTCACAAAAAAGAAAAGACACCTTACCTGGCGTAACCCTATCTTCGTTTATTACCTTATAAAACGCAATAAATCGACTCACCTATAGATTAGACGCCTCAGCAACATAGCTACTATCTTGTGTAAAGAATCGACACACAGACGTGAGTACGATATGATATTATATGATATGCTATTCAATATTAGATCTGTTTCAGGAGAATCTCCAACTACATTACACCGAAAATAAAATTTCTGCCTTCACGATGGGGAGGGAAACATTTATAAATTCCTTCTTAAAAGTCGTCGAATTGTATTCCATATAGACATCACCTACACCTACACTACAAACACCCACCCACACACAAAATGATTCGTAATTTTTTGGCCACAGCTAATTACTATTAACACACTTGCTAGAAGAAAATCTTCATAGATTTAAATCAAGAATACACATATATTTCAGCTATTAGCATCGAATTATGAGATCTTAATTTCCTTTTAATAGATTCCAACCTTAGTAAGTAACCTAACTCAACATTTTGCAATTAAAAAGAACCAAATATTAACCCCACTATCAGTGTAACACATTACTATAAACTAATACAATTCACTCCTAACGATCCATGTGCCTAGCCACTTACTTTCAAATCACATGAGCCCATATATACATAAGTTTAAGCTAACGAATTCGGGGCTTTCTAAAATCCTCAAATTAATAGATCAAGGTTAGTAGGCTACCATAGAATACATCACCTACAAGCAAAATTGAATAGAGAATTACACTGATCAGAAACGATCGAGTCCTATCGCCAGATGAGCAATTAAACTAATTCATTCAAATCAAATGGAATTACATGGAAAGAACATCTAAGATACCATCTTATATCACAAAAATTACTGGGGTCAACCGTCAGATTATATTCGGTTTCAACTCTACTACCGTTAATCATACAGACACCAATAAAATTCGCCTGCCTTACCCAGGATATGCAATTGTTAATGGAATATCTTCATGAACATATGTCCAAAATGAATCTACAAAGCCATATGATCATTAGATAAATGCCAAACCAGTAGAATGTCAGACACTGGTACGTACAGTAAAAGGAGAACACAGAACTTATAGCAACAAGAAAGACTAAATAATGACTTCATTGGTATTACCAGCTTTATATAAGGTTAAGAAACATACACAATTCTCCTTTTATAAATTAGATTCTATTTGTCATTTCAAAACCTAAATAAGACATCATTAGAAATAATATACCTGTAGTATGATTATGTATAAAGAACAATATATAGTATCAGATTAAAAAGAGATCAAAGAGAAGCTATCAATCAATATGATAGAAGTGAGGTAACCTGTGGAGAGAGAAACTTCAATAAACACAAGAATCAAATAAATCAAGTTTAAAATGATACTAAATTTAATGTTTCTTTCAACATGTACTAAAATTTATGTCAAAGTACATGATTTAAGACAATAAATGCCAATGCACAGTGTGTATCCAACTATACTAATGTTAACCATCTTATGTTTTTGACCGACTGCCACGCAAAAGCTGGAACCAAGCAACCCAGCCTACATAAACTTAAAAATAATATATATTTATTTAATTCTTAACAATTCATTACCTTATATAAATCCTTTCTACTCTTAGCTTCAATAGTAAATATATATACTAATACGTATCCAAATATATTTTGTAAAGCAGAGTCGATTAAAATAAATATACAAGTTAACATTTCTACAAAATTGTTCTAACACTTTCCAATAAAAAAATAAAAAAAAAAAAAAAATTAGAAATGCTCAATATGCCAAGTTTAACACAATACTGAAAACAACTATTGCAGAATATCGAATGATAAAAAGTTCTAACAAACTTTTTAACAGGCACCGACAAAATCACTCTACAGTATGAAATCAGACAACAGTTTCTAACTAAATTACAGCACACGACAAAAAACTCGCTATACAGTATGAGATCTAGACGAAAAGTTCAAGCAATATTTCTACACACGACAAAACATCCTAACAGTATAATCGCATAAATGCAGCGATTATACGTAGGTACCCATTCTTATATTTAATACTAAGATTTCATTCGTAACCTTTCATTCTTTCGTAAACCAAATATATCAATATATTTAAGCAAACTCTCCACCGAAACATACTTTTTAAAATTATTATAAAATTTAAATTCGACACAGCGAATCAAATAACCTGATATCTACATCATCACATAAACTATTGAAATCAAACTTTCAACAGAACGCTTATAGAAGGTACAACTAAATAATATATTATACAAAACCTACAGATAAAATAATATAATCAGTCTTCCAATCAACTACTTTACAATGCTAAAAATTATTAGCACTAGAATGAAGGAAAGTCTTTTTCATATTATATAATGAACAGAATCAAAACATTTGCATAATAAATAGCCGAAACTAAAATACTAAGGCGCATGCCTCTCTAAGGAAAACAACATGGAAAAAAAATATTGCAAAGAACAGCACTTTGAATCGAGACATCTTTCGCATACACCAATTAACACAAAAAAATCAATATACCATGTTACACATACATAGTATAAGTAGTTATTAACATCTATCATATGTAATCTTAACTTTTATCTCGAACAATAACAAATACTAACCTAGAGATAAATATTTACATGAACTAAACACTTTAGTAAAATATAGGAAATAAAAAAAATATTCATAAAATAAATGTCATAAAATATATATCAAAATATATAATAATATATAGATAAATGCAACAACATTTCATCATATACACAATTTATGATTCTAATATACCTGACACAATTCATTAAATAAAAATGACCAACACAAGATATATCTTGCTTAACCTTGCCAAGGTAAATAGCTTATAAAAGCTAATACAGCCCTGATTTAAACCACCCTGGAAAAACCATAACTCCACTTCTCCCTAATAATTCTTCCTACTAGTGTAAATTACAATAATATCCCCACCAAACCACTAACGATATAAGTACATCATTCTATCAAACATATGGCTTTTTAATTATTCAGAACCCTTTAGCATTTTAATTATTATATGCCATTCATCTCACAAATCCGTAGCCATTTCTGAATCCACCATTTATCTCCATTAATTTATTCACGCTAACATGCACAAAACATCTATTACCATTCACCTTTCACTAATTTAACGCTAAGTGCCAATTCCGAAATGAATCCGAGACTTCACAGTTCCATAGTCATTTCCGATCCCCACACCAACTGTCTATTATATGCCCATCCAGACACTAACTATTCCCATAACAAAAAGCTATACCAAATTTAATACCGCATTTTATGCCCACCCCATTCAACAGTCTCATAATTATCCAACGAACGATTCAGATCCTTTAAAAGACCTCCATATTACTTTAGAACTATTCATAATTAATACATATTTTTTTAATATTTTATCGTACGAAAATGAACCTACTAAATGAATATATGACCACATCCCCATCCGCAGATACCATTTTAACGCCATCTTATGCCATTTAAGTTATATTGGTTATAGTTACCAAAAATATAATACACAAACATACTCGATCTTCAACTACATTCTAGAAAGTCTCACTTCTCAACATCACCTACAGTAATCTATTAGTCATACAGATAAAACGTGTAAATTGAACCTTTGCTATAAAAACAAATCACATATTTATAGACAACAGACAAACATTAAAATATATTATATCTATCCTATCCTATTCTTCGAAGCAGATCTCACCACTCGAAATCCCGAAGGGGACATCTCAATTAAATAACTATCTATTAAAATATCAATCTTTAAATCAATTCACGCAGTGATTCCCAACAGGGCTATACATCAAAACGTCCCACAGGTAAAAGAAATTCCCTTTAAAGAACTTTTTTTTTTTTATAATATAGCTCTTAGACTTAACCACAAAATTATAATGCAATAAATTTTAAACAAAAATTTTTTTTTTTTTTTCTTTTTTTTCTCATCATTGACACTATATTCCAGATGTCAACAACATCCTTCGATTAAAATCAAAAAAAATATACCACATACCAAATTACTACTCCTGGCACCTCAACAATCCACATTCCAGTACGTCATAAAATAGTTCCTCAAACATCAATATATCTACCCTTATATTCTAGGAGTGGATTTAAAAATCTTCAATTTCTCATAACCTTATATCTTCTCTCCGACCCAAAATTTACAATAGCGTCCATAAAAACTTCTAACTGTTTCGTTCTTAGCAACGCAAAAATGCTGAACAAGAACGAAACAAAGGATCAAACCTCAAAAGTCTTTCATATGTAACTTTTCTTTTTCTGTTCCTCATTTTCATTCCTCTATTCTTTGGGTGATCCATATAAAATTTTTCAACTCGTATCTTATGTATTCGACAGAAGGTATTCCTTTTATCTTATTTGATGGTCGTATAACACACCGTTTCATAACAACTTAACCAATTTCTATATGCACTCTATTACTTTTAGCCATTATTTTAGTACCGTCGGTTCCCTCTTAATTAATTTACTTTAATACTAATTCACTTAAGTTTTAGGGCATGCACTTCCTTTTTTTTATTCCTCTCTCTTTCTTTTTACGTTTTCAAAACAAGATGGATGGGTTGTCATTCCTTAGTAGTGATAACTATGATTTAAAAGTGTTATATGCAACTAAACATAAGAATCCCATGTTATTATGAGTATAACATTCTACATATAAATGTATCTATATTCTTTTACAATCCCGGTGGTGGTATTTTGCCCTTCAATCTGTGAAATAATCTTTTCTAAAATGAACCATTAATCCCATTTGTAGACTTCCAAATATTAGTCCAAGTTGATTTTAAAAAGTCCAACATTATAGTATCAGAAAGTTTCAATTGGAATCTTATCTTTTAAACTAAGCACACCAAAATTAGAATATCTACTTCTATAACCACATATTTATTCTTTGGTGTTATCTGCGCATAAATCATAGCAACATATCAAAGTAATTCTTAGCACTTTATTTCCATGTTTGTTTTCACTGTCTACCAATAAATACTCACCACTTTCCTGCACTTTACAATCTTCTGATCGTGACAAATAAATAAACGTAATCGATGCCAAATTCTATACTTTATACCTGTTAGAAATTATCGTTCCATATGAACGTATTTTGTAATATCTATACCATAGATGAAATATCCTTTTAACAATACATAGATTGACCATTCCTATCACAATTTCACAATAACCTTCTTAACAGGTAGTCATCTATGTATTACTAAAGATAATAATAATTCTGTTCATTAGCTGATTTTTCCACTCAGTTTTCTTCTCCACACACATCATTAATCTAAATTTGGTTATCTCTTTTTTCCTCTTTATCTTATCTCATAATTTCTCACAAAAATAACACAGTCTTCCCTTTTCACAGTTCATTATTACGTCTAATCTGTTCACTCACAAATTGCTTTTCTTCCTCTCACTTCTAACTTCTCTACCAGATTCACTCCTTTCAACTAATCTGTCTCTCCACTCTCCTACTTCTTCACCTTCTTACCATTACCAGTGACGAACAATCTTATGAAACTACATAACATATGTCACTCAAAATCATAAACAATCAATTCACAGAAAAGTCCAAAAATAAACTTCCTTCGTTTCCGAAATCAATAATAAAATGGACACCTCCTACAATCTAAATGACAAACAGTACTCTTTGTCGATCGGATCGTTATAATATAATATTGTATTTAATCTTCCAATGTACACCAAATAGACATTTTGTTATCTTTTCACAAACTTCTACGACTCACCGGGATACCAATGTTCTTGTATGTTCCCATTCTCTATCAATTCTCAGCTACAATCCAATCCGTACATTATATCCTTTGATCACCACAGCATATTTCTCTAATATTTATGTATGTCCCTCTCAAATTTTACAAGCACTGGCCATGAAACCAATATCCCTCCAGGAAACTATGTAAATCCAACGTTTATAATTGTTCCTGTATCCAGGGCCCCTTCTGTATAATTCAGGTCCACAATCTATGAAAGGAACACTCAATGAAAATTATAATTGCATTAGGACAAATTCTAGCACATTATGAATACATTGTAAGTCTGTAAATTTGAAAATCTCTTAAAATATATGTAGGTAAGTCAATGGCTGATGGTCAGACCAAATAACAAATCTGCGACACCAAAAAAAACCTTAAATAGTTATCTAACACTACCCAACGTCAATGACAGCTGTCCCTTTCTAGGTACTGTATGTATCGGCTCCACTAAACAACATTAAGAATGCAATCACTTTGTAATAATACCTTTAGTTGTATTAAACAACTCCACCTCATCTGCTTATCTCAACATCAAAGCTGTAACTATTATATCAGGGAAACACATATTTTAGGCTTCAGTAGGCTTCTTATATATCGAAAAATCATACCATTCAATCATTTAAATTTATTCTGAATTTAACAATGACAAGGCTTCAACTGGAGCCATTCTAAGTATATTGCCACTTAATAATTTATTACTCCTAGGACTTGTATTTGTTTACTCGTGGACTGCTTCTTTAATTACTTTGATGTAATCCTGCAATGTAAATAATCCCTATCATCTACTCTGCCCAAAACTTTTAACTTATTCGTACTGAAATGCTATTTTCTGTTTTGAGTTTATAATTTCGTATTTATATTATATACCTATATATATATATATGTGAGACTCTTATTCGAATGGTCTTCATAAAAACTGTCCCAAATCAAAATTATCATCCATAAGTATGCATATTGGTCAATCAATATACCATCAAAAATTCACAGCGTTAACGTAGACTTACTATTGCAAGACAAACGTTAATGCTAACAAATCCATAAGGTACGTAATAGGCGTCAGAAAAACAGTATAAGTTGGATCTCGTTCTACGAACTTAATACTTTTACATACGAGAGGAAGAGACAAATCCTTCTAGACCTATAAAATATAATCTCAGCTTATGCGGGTAACGGGAAAACTATCCTTAAAATGGTATCTTTATTTAACCTCGTAGTCTATACAGCTCTCATTTACCGTTTTTCACAAACTTGACTATGACACTCCAACTACTATGTGAATATTTGCTCAACTCATCAATTTCTCACCACCAAGTTGATTGGATTAAACCGCAATTTTGTAATAGCAGTTTATTTAATTAGATAGTTAGTCCATTGTCTTATATATTACTCCACAATCATTCGTCCTACTTTGCTCAAAAACCTTTCAACATTCAATGTACTCTTCGGTTTTATTAAATCGTTTGATCGTAATTGAAATCTTTCTTCAAATGATTCCTGTTGCTACGTCTGATTTGTTAAGTACAACACTCTACTCTATTAACTATATCCCTTTCATCAAGCCATAATCTATGCAAATTCTATTGTTAAGTTATATTCTCATCTGTACTCATAAAACACAACAAAGGTATAGTGCACAGAAATATCCATTTAACAACCAACCGCCATGTTCCAAAATCATATTAAACTCTTTATCTTCTCATTTACAAATTGCCATACCACTTAGCCACTATTCCATTCTATATTTCTACATATCTTCTTTATATGGTACGTTCTCATTCAATCAATAGTCATCCAATAGGGTTTCATTCGCACCAACGAGAGAATACTTTCATTGATTCAGAATAAGTGCACAGTCATTATATTTCTTTTATGTGATATCAAACAATATGGCTTTATACCCTACCTAATATTATATCACTTTGTTTTATGCAATCGATAAATTTCCTCTTATAAGCCTATAAAACCCCATAATAAAAAGAAACATAAATTCACCACAAGGCTCACAAAATCAGCATTATATTAATTAATGCTTTTTATTTAATTAATCCTAGTCTTTTTAATCACAACGTCCAAAACACATATCACTTCAGACCTATGATCAATCAAACACTTAACAGTCCTCTTTCAGAGAATAAATACGTGTCCACAATTCCACTTTTAGTTATTCTTATAACACCCATTACGCTTCAAGCTGTTCTAATTCACTGTCTCCTATCAATGCTTCTTTAAATCAAAACACGTTTTATTCCTGTTTGAAGAGATTGATACTTGAATATATCATCTATCCCTTAATTGTCGATTTCTTCCCTATATGTTTATTTTCTTTATTTCAATTTTCCTTTCTATTTGTATGACTTAAATTTGCAATATAAAAATGATTATATATAATATATCTTTTATCTTGATGACCTTCTCGCTGACAAAATAGTATATCTTAAGTATTACGATCTTTTACTCCTCATTCTATCCTGATTTCTACACTTTCTACTATTCGTCTTTCTGTCGTTCTATTTTTATTCCTTTCCACACTGAAAATTTAGTAAATGTGTTCAATTTCCACTTTACTATATTATTATATTAATGTTTTCTCATGATTGTAGTGCAAACTACTTACCTGGCTCTAGTTGTATTTGATCATCATATTTCAATGTCTTCATTTGTCCATATAAATGTAAGCACTTCACCATCCAATGCTCGACCTTACAATCGAATTTAGAAAATGATTAATAGTGTTCGTTCGTAATATCTAACTAGTACGCACCCAAATCTGTAAGTAAAATCCGGCTATTTCAATCCTTATTAGCTCCAGTTCTCTTTTCCTTCATAACTGATCTGTCACCCTCATTTCTGATCTCAAATAGTTTCACCAATATCTCCAAATATCCCAATAACTCCCAGTTCCTGGTACCTCATTTACGGGTGCCACCCAATCAACACCTTCGAATTCCTGAAGGAATTCCCCAAATGTCCCATCCTGAAAGCCCTACTGCAAGTAAAATCCTTCTTCATAATGTCTATAGACATTAATTTTTGGACCAATTTCTTTGAGCCCCCCGTAGGTGATTTGATTAAAAATAAAATAATCTTGTCATCTAACTACCTGGTTGATTAATAATCTCAAAGCTTAAATCCTATAAATCTCATCATTCAACTCGTTCTCTGAACACAATGTTCACTCGTTTCATTATTCCTGTTAGGCGGAAGGGATAGTAATAATTATAGAATTATTAGATATAATAACAATATTTAAATGATATTTAATGAGGATAAGAAATCGGATATATAGCCCTTGGAGTAACATAATCAAAGTGCTGGAATGTATAAGTAGTTTGAATACACATCAGTAGTAGTAAGATAGGGATCATATACGATAGAAGTAATAAAGTAAAGACTATGGGAAGTCGAACCGATATAATCAGTGATAAGGGATAGCGAACTGTTGGTGCTAACCGAAGCTTCCGCCGACCGTCCTCTCAAAAGAGGGAGCCTTTTCTTATCAACATTTTCGAATGCAAATGTTGACGAGAGTGCGGATGATAGTGAAACAGTTTAATGTATCCATGGTTGTTTGCATCGTTTAAAAGTGTTAGACTGAAAGTTAGATAATAATATAATGAATAGTAATAGAAATATTTAAAAATTGAGATTAAAGATTACTTTCTTTTATGAGTAACTTCATAAGTACTCAATATAAAAAAGTAAATAGAAAAATAAATCATTTATTGAGTTTTCGAATTTTCTCATAACATATACCCATCATCGAGAATTAGCTTAAAGAATAAAAAATAAAAAATAAATTCTTAATTACAAGTTTCAAATTTGATCTAAACTCTGCAGTATTTTCTTCAAATTCCTTTTTTCTTTTTCTGAAAGATTCCATTTCGGTCTTGCTGTAATATTCTGAATTAAATAGGTAATATTGTCATTTCAGGAAAGAAAAAAAAAGGAAAATATATAAATATTAAAAATTTAGAATCCCAAAAAAATCAAGTTATCTTTAAGTAAATAAAAAAGAATTTTATGGGGACGACAAATAATATAAATAAAAATGGCAATATAAAACAAAAGATTGAATGGTACCAGAATAATAGAGATGTAACAATAATTGACAAAGATATATTTAAATCAGGTACCTTTGGACAGTAATAATAAAAAGACGACAAGTGACTTATAAGAAGAATCATAAATGGTAAGTTCATGCTGGCGAACACGTCTTTCAAAGCCTCCAAAGCTTTTAATTTCCAACATCCCTCCCTATTCCCCTCCCCCAAAGTCCCCCACCAATCATTCAATATTGATAATGAATCACCATCTACAAATCACAGAAACTTTTCCTTACCCAGCGTAGATTTTTAACGGTTAAAGGTATTTAATAAAATAATAATAATAATAAATAATAATTATAATAATAAAATAATAATAATAATAAAATATAATAAAAATAAGGCCATAAAAAAGGAATAATAATAATTAATATAATAAATCATTCTAATATCAATATAATTAAAGTATAATAATAACAAATAATAAGTAATAATAATTTATAATAATAATAATAATTATAATATACAGATATAATAATAATAATAATAACAAGAATAATAATACATAATAAATAATAAAATGAAAATTATAAATATATAATATTTATTATTATTTTATTATTATTATTATATATGTATTATTATTATTATTAATTATTATTATTATTATATTATTATTATTAATTATTATTATTATTATTATCATTATTATTATTAATTATTATTGATTATGTTAAAATTATTATTCTATTATTATATTGATTATTATTATTATTATTATTATTATTATTATTTTATTATTATTATTAATTATTTTATTATTATTAATTAATATTATTTTAACTAATTATTATTTTATTATTATTTTAATTATTATTATTATTATTATTATTATTATTATTATTATTATTATTATATTTATTTATTATTATTATTATTATTATTATTATTAATAAGAAGAAAAGTGAAACAAATTAAAGATCCGGCTTCCTTAAAGTGAAAATCAATAAATCGTATATTTTAAGGTTGGGCGAGTGGCTTTTCGCAGGCACACAGCAGAGCAAACCATCGGACCGCACCGTACCGAAACTTTAATTATATGTCGCACCGGACCTCACCTGCTCGTTGGCCAATCCGTCCAATATACACGTTTTAACTTGCTTTAAATTTTTGTATATATCGGTAGAGATGCAACCGGTTTTTTTAAATGTCTTTTTGTAGACGTATTTTTTTCCTTGGGGTGAAAAAAACAGTTTTTTTTTGTTGTTTCTTTTTTTCAAAATGTATTTCTGGTTCTGAATCTGATACAACAAGCATCATAAAAAGAATAACTTCGCCCAACCATTTCCAAATTTGGAATAATAATTTAAAACCGCGTTTCACGCAATTATTCTCATTCCCTGACTTTAGATAAAAATCATTTTTGAAAATAACAAATTTTCACGTATCATGATGATACAACAAAAGGACATCAACTGTCCCAACCATTCTTCATATTGCCATAAAAAATGAAAATAAGATGATAAAATTATAAAAACTAAAAACCCCAAAAAAAAATCCGTAGAAGAACAAAAAAAGCGTTTTTTATTAAAAAAAAAAAAACCTCGCCCAAAATTTTTTTTTCATGTTTTAACTGGAAGCTAAGTTTGTAGTTTATATAATTGTTCTATATTTGTATTTGATAGTGAAAATATTGGAATCTTTCAATTAATTCACTTGAAGAAAAATATCTATCTTATCTATCTATTCTATCATCTATCTAATCTATCTATTATCTATCTAACTAACCATAGTATGTAGTTAAACTTTAATTTAAGTCTATTTATCTATTTATCTATTTATCTATCTATTAAGCCCTCCCTTGGCTATTCCATAGACGTGGGGGCGGGGTGTACAAACACGGCGCTGGAAACGCGATTAGCTAAGTAGAAGAACAGAACATAGTCGATGACCCAAAGAAGTCCATTCTCCCCAATAACCCATCCCTCATAACGCCTTAAGTGAGATTTCCGTCCTAGTTTATAATCCACTCCTGAGCTTCTCGCACTGCACAAGACCCCTAATGAGATATATATCTCTTTATTACTCTCTTTTTGTTAGTTGCTAATTCTTTCGGTTGCGGTAGATTGAAGTCTACGATTCTTAATGTTATAATTTTTTAAATTTAAACATAAAATAATATTTAAATTAAAAGTATATATCTATAATAGTTTTGATATTAAGCATCGGTATAGTGGGTGCTGGTTTGGATGGTTGCTTATATGTTAGCTCTATGGTATTTATGGGCCGGGTTGGAAGAGTATTGGTGTGTTTGTTTCTGTCGGCGGCTGGTGGTAACTAAGGGGGTTCGGTGCCGGAGCTATGTACAGGGACCTAGAGGTTGTTTCAATCGACTTCGGGGATGAGACATTCGTTTCAGCGGACCCCCGAAACATTAAAAGGAGCAACATCAACGATAAATAACAAACAACAAAAAACATTTAAGTCAATTATGTCACTTAAGTCAAACTTTAAGTAAACAACTTACAAGAATATCACGTCACTTATGCAATAAACCGTGATCGTCATAGGTCAAAAATCTAATAAACTAAAGTATTTCAAAAAAAATAGCTAAAAAAGGCTAAAAAACAAAAGTTGCCTAAAAAATACCCAAGGGTTGCTAGATTTGGCAGTAAACAGCAGCTAAATCTGGCATTGCCCGGAGCTCTATGATTACATAAGAAAGAAAAATGTAAGACACTGTTTTTTACTATATTATTATAATATAATATATATATATATATATATATATATATTATATATATATATATATATATTATTAATATATATATATATATATATATATATATATATCTTATTACATTAGAATAAAATTGCCCACTGTAATACCAGATCATAAAACTAGATTATAGATTCTTTCATTATATTGATATAAAAAATAATTTTGATGCCTCTTTAAAGCATCGTTTCCCTTGTAATTTGCATTAAACAATTCATTTAATATACTCAAATTTTTCGCAATCACTAAAATCAATTTCAATCATCCTCCCAAAATACGTCAAATTAAAGACTTTTTATCCTCCTATTTGTTTTATTTATCGATCTTAACATTATTTAAGAATTGGGAGTAATGACAATTATTATTTTTTATTATATTATTATTCATTATTAATTATTTTATTATTAATTATTATTATTATTATTATTATTATTATTATCATATTATTATTATTCTTATTATTAATTATTATTATTATTTTTATTATAATTATGATATATTATTATAATTTTATAGTATTCCTTCAATTATTGATTATTATTATTATTTATTAATTTAATTTTTTTTTTATTTTTTAATTTTTATTTTTTTTATTTTTATTTTTTATTTTTTATTTTTTTTTTTATTTTTTATTTATTTTTATTTTTAATTTTTATTTTTATTTATTTTTATTTTATTTTATTTTTAATTTTTTAAATTTTTATTTAATTTTTTATTTTTAATTTTTATTTTTTTATTTTTATTTTTAATTTTTATTTTTATATTTTTTATTTTAATTTTTAATTTAATTTTAATTTTAATTTAATTTTAATTTTAAATTTTTAATTTTAATTTTAATTTAATTTTAATTTTATTTTAATTTTAATTTTAATTTTTAATTTTATTTTAATTTAATTTTAATTTTAATTTTAATTTTAATTTTAATTTAATTTTAATTTTAATTTTATTTTAATTTTATTTTAATTTTATTTTTAATTTTAATTTTAATTTTATTTTAATTTTTATTTTAATTTTAATTTTAAATTTTAATTTTAATTTTAATTTTATTTTTATTTTTATTTTTTATTTTTTTTTTATTTTTATTTTTATATTTTATTTATTTATTTTTATTTTTTATTTTTATTTTTTTTTAATTTTATATTTTTATTTTTATTTTTATTTTTTATTTTTATTTTTATTTTTATTTTTATTTTTATTTTTATTTTTATTTTTATTTTTATTTTTAATTTTATTTAATTTTTTTTTTTAATTTTTATTTTATTTTTAATTTTTATTTTTATTTTTATTTTATTTATTTTTATTTTTATTTTTATTTTTAAATTTTCTTATTTTTTTCAACTTTATTTTTAATTTTTTTTATTTGTACTTTAATTTTAAATTTTGTTTCAATTTTACTATTTTTATTATTTTTTTTTATTTTTATTTTTAATATTTTTATATTTGTATAATTTTTATATTTTTTTATATTTTGTTATTGTTTTCTATATATAAAATTTTTTATATTTTTATATTTTTATTTTTATATTTTAATATTTTTATATTTTTATATGTTTATATTTTTAATATTTTGTATATTCCTTTTGACTATTTTTATGTTTAATATTTTATATTACATTTTATTTTTTATTTTCTTACATTTTTTTATATTTATATTTTTTATATTTTTATATTTTTATATTTTTTATATTTTATATTTTTATATTTTTTATATTTTTATATTTTTATATTTTTATATTTTATATGTTTTTATTTTTTTATTTTTTTATTAAAATTTTTATTTTAATTTTTTATTTTTTTTTATTTAAGTTTTATGAGTTTTTATATTTTAAATTTTATATTTTATATTTTTATATTTTTATATTTTTATATTTTTATATTTTTATATTTTTATATTTTTATATTTTTATATTTTTATATTTTATATTTTTATTTTTTTCTTTTATTGTTAGTGTTGTTTTGGGTATATTCGGTGAGCGGGGTGGTGGCCTCAGGTGTTGGGAAGTACCTGGGGTGGGTGAAATAGATATAGATATATATTTATTATTTATATATTTATATATTTATATATTTATATATTTATATATTTATATATTTATATATTTTTATTTTTATTTTTATTGTAATAATAATATTTCCCGTCTCTGATTCCTTACCTGAATCCGGTTGGTATTTTTCAAAGGATTCCATTTCATCCAGTATTTCACATTGGTGGAGAAACAACAAATCTTCTTCAGCTATGTTCTTTAACCAGATTGGGGGTGAAGTTCGCAGCATACACCGGAAACAGAAAGTAGTAGAAGAACATGATTTAAGGTCAAAAAGAAAGAAAGCCTCCCCATACGGTCCCCTCTATACCTACCCTTAAGTGGGAGCTTGATGCAGTCAGAAAAAAATCCACCCTAGGGCTTCACTAGACTGTGACGGACTCTCACTGTGGTATCCTGAAATTGTGGAGTTCATCCCTTGGACCAGGTGGCCAACAACCATACCTCCCTCACAAAACTTCGCCATTCACTACTATTATGCACCATTCTTCTCACCTCTGCTAAACTCGCATTCCATTCCTTCAGACATTCCTTTACTGACTCAATCCACTTTTCATCGGTTTCCCAGCCGGTTGATTCACAGCACCCTTACCACTATACATCCGATTCATCAACCGACAATCATTCATCCTTTCCATAAACCATCTCAATAGACTCTCGTTTATTCTCTCATTTACGTCTTTCTTCACACCACACCATTCTGTAATTCTTTCATTCCACATTCAATTCTCCTCACACTTAACACACCTCTAAGATTACCCATCTGAACAGATTAAGCATCTGATCTATACCTCTTATTATTCAACTGATTTACTTTCAAGTGCTCTCACATACTTTCCTTATAACCTTGTTTACTTAATTTCTTATTCTCAATCCTCTCAACTTCCTTCCTTATCACTTTCCCCTCCATCCATGCCCCTACTAACTTAATCTTACATAGAGCAACAGATGACCTGATATTCAAATCCCAAACCTCCTCACTGATTTAAGGTCCGTTACACGTTTCAACATTTGCCTTTCTACATACCAACACACCAATCAATCATAATTTTTCCTTTTTGATACCATCTTTACCTTCACCAAAACTCTCGTAATTCTTTGAATACTCTTGCTCTCGAAAAATGTATTATGACTACTTAACACCCTTCTCACAGAAGTAATCATGCTTAACATAAATTTTCTCCCCGCAACCCCAAAGGCACCTACCTGTTTTACCATTCCTTTTCGTTGAATCATTTTCAAACATTTAAGCTGCCTAAAACAATAAATTTAAAGCTCCTACACACTCCATCCAAAACATCATTAAAATAATCTCAGAAAGTCACGCCCTCCTCAACATCACCCTCAGATGGACCATATGTTACAACCACATAAACCTTGACTTTTTAAAACTTAAATTTCAAACTTAGAATTCTAGTACTCACATAAACTAAATAAACCTTTCCTTTCTCATATTTTTGAACCATTCCAGACACACAAACATTTCATACCACACCATTCCGTCCTTCGAGCTTCACTTCATCTTTGTTTTCTGTGACTGCAAGCAAATTCAAAAAATTAACTATCTAAATACATCCATCACCTCTCATCTTTCCTCCTCACCATCTATTCCTATAACATTTCATGAACATACGCTATGGGAATTCTTTCTCACCTCCCACCACACACACAGGGATATGCGAAAAAGACGTTGTTTGTAATAGTACTATTAGTGTTTGTGGCTGATTTAAGGTTTCGGAGAATCCCACTACGGTGTTAGAAGAATTGGATAAAAGATATGGTAAGGAGAAACAACGTGACAGGTATGATAGAATACTGGATTTTTTTATATTAAAAGAGGAGATAATGAAAGCATGAGAGGTGAGAGGTGATTGAAAGTGAGTGCAAGATGACTGGTAGAGTTAATATAGAGGAGGATATGAGATGTGTGCATTTACTAGTAGGAGCAATCCTGGATACAAATCAGAGACAGATGGTGTTATATAATATTATATATATATATATATATACTAGAATCAGCATTCTTGTTCCCCTCCTTACATCACCGACTAACCTGGCACCACACGTTTTGACTTAAGCAAATCAGACGCACTCCCCATCCTAATTTCCTAACTTCCCCCCATCAACCCCCCCCCAAAAAATATTACTACATACACTAACTGCAAAAAAAGCTAACTGGCCAGCATTCACCGACCATATCGAAACCCATATTAACCCCACACCAATCCACGATACAACATCCTTGCACACCTCCATTTTTCATCTAAATAACACAATTATCAAACCAGCCAACCTCTACATACCCAAAGGCCACAGAAAATCCTATAACCCCAAACTCTCCCCCGAAATTACCAACTCATTAAACGAAGAAACTCCCTCCGAAAACTCAGTCCATATCTCCCACACACCACTAACCAATTAACAAACCTAAATACCCAAATCTCCAACCTCATAACCACTAACACCACCAATAAGTTTTCAGAATACCTACAAAGTAATATCTCCAGAATTGATAATAAGAAAACCTGGCAAGTCATCAAAAAATTGAATAACTCCAGAAACAACCCCCTCCCTCCCACGAATCCCCATCCTTACCTGATCCCTCCCTTCCGCCAAAAACAACAATACAGAACGACTTGCAAAACATATATGCTAACATATCGTCTGAAAATAACCACCCAATAATAGGAAATTAAATAAAACAACTAGAAAAACTTTCCCCAGACCACAAATTCCCTACCCCTTTTACAACACGTGATATTCAGAACTATAAAACCCTCCAAATTCACCAAGCAACAGGTCCAGACTCTCAATATCTAATCGATACATTTAAAGCACCCTCGGTGAAAAAGCAATTCACCTTATCACAGAGATTTTCAACAAATCCTGGCAATTCAACTATATACCCTCAATCTGGAAACAAGCATTCATACTCCCAAAACTCAAACCTAAAAAGACCTGTCAACTCCCCGCTCCTCTTATTCGCCCCCATTTCTCCTCCCTCTCCTTATTAGTAAACTGTAGAGAAACTAATATTTAAACAAAATCTCCCCCTCATCAACCGCTCCCTCGCCAGATTCCAACAACGGATTTAAAAAGCAACCACTCTAAAACTACGCCGCTGCACCTCCGTCACCCAATGCATCATTCATGGCTTCAACCCTAAGTCATCCCACAGATCATACTTACACACAATTGACATGACAAAGCTTTTGACACTGGTTCCCCACAACACCTCTTATTCAAATAAATCCTACAATCATCGCCCCTAGAAAATAATTAACAAAAAATTTTCAAGAATTATTTTTCGGAAACGTTTTGCCAAAGTCCTCCACAAAAACATTCTTTCCCACTCCATTAAATTACAAAACGGCGTCCCACAAGGCGCCATTCTCTCTCCATTCCTATTCAATCTTTTCACAGCAGACCTGCCACCCCTACCCACTCAATCCACCAAAACTTATTAGCTATGCAGGATTAGAACATCAGTCTGCATTTCCCAAGCATCCAAACGTAATTTAGCGCACACAACATACCAGATATTTACAACAATTAGAAACTTGGCTACTCTCCAATAGAATGACCGATCCCCCTTAAATGTCTACAGTCAACCCTTCCTAACCCCACCGACCATCACCATCTTCACCTCCAGCCCAACAGTTTTTCTGACCACACCCCTCCCACTAAACAAAACCCCCAAATATTAGGCCTTACCTTGACACACACGATGACGTTCTCCTCCCCTCAGCCCCCACATAATCAAATCGCCTCCTCAACCATACGGAAAACTACACCTCAGAACCCTTTTCCCAACGACACTTTAGCAGACAGGAAACACACCGCTTACCACAAACTATAAAACAACTCCTCAGACAAATTTAAACCTACGACCGCTTCCCCACCATGGTT
>JABUQX010135763.1:0-7500 GCA_015478945.1 Trachelipus rathkii
ATATATATATATATATATATATATATATATATATATATATATATATACTAGGTTAACCGAACTTAATAACCCAACTGTGTTGCCCTAAGGTCATATATACACATCAATCCTTAAAATATACATCTTTCTCACACCCTAACCAACAATTTTTCACATATACATTTTTCATTTTTGTTAAATAGCAACTTTAAATTAATCAAATTATCGTACCCATGCCAACTTAGTACATTAGTCCTGTCTCTCCCTTCGAAGATGTCTTGTACACCTTAGCAAGCTTGATCATTACTCTACTGCTTTGCTGCTTTATGGTCAATAAAGTACATATTTTTAATAAAAAAATAAATGTTTTTAGTAAAATATATTTATTTTTTAAAAGTGTATGGTCGAAGCGTAGAAAACGGAAACATTGCATTACGCTATAGAATAGCGGCACAACTAGAATTCAATGCGAGTATATTTATGAGTTCGGACGACAATATTGAGCCTGCGGGCGCACGCGTCTGTTTCGCGCAGGGTCGAGCCGATTCGCGCCTGCGACAGCTCGTAGGGGGTTGAAACCAGTGTATTCGATCTCAGTACCCATCATTACATAGGGTTTGATGTATCATACATCACGCAAGTCAAAAGCAAGTTTCGGATTCAGGCACCGCACTACTTTCTTTAAGCTCAAACTTAGCCTCCATTCTGACTACGATCCGGAGTAGGAGCCTCCCAGGATCCGGCTGCTTTACTTACTCGGAACCCCTCCCGGGGGATCTCGAACACCCCGTAGGAACTTGAAACCCTCAAAATCAAGTTCTGCGGGTTCGTAAACATGGGGAAAGATACCCCATTTGGACTATTATACGCTTATTTCAAGATTCAGCTCCAGCTCCGGCTACGACTCGGTGCTCCGTATCATGAGACTACTCAGGAGCAGACTACGATTTCTTCGAAGAAGCATGCCGGTTGCTTATTTTCCACATAACTATGACCATAGCAACGTTTAGGGGCTCAGTAATCCTTACGGGGGTTGCAGCGATGTAAAGCCTCGACTCCGCCGAGGTCACACCACCAGAAATAAGAATCATAAGTTTGAATAGGATACGATCACAAGAACTCGAGAATAAAAACTTGAACCGCAACCCTGTGACTCAATAATATATATATATATATATATATATATATATAAAGTATATATATATATATATATGATATATATATATATATATATATATATATATATATATATATATATATATATATATATATATATATATATATATATATATATATATATATATATATATATATATATATATATATATATATATATATATATAAACTTATTTTCATAAATCAATTTAAAAATTTCCCTCGAAAATTCAAACTTTTGGCGTTAAAAATTTTAAAGGTGGCGGCATTCCCCTACGGGGAATGCAGGGCTTCGACGAGGTTACTTCATCAAAAGAGGGGTTTCAAAGTTTGAAGGGGGTAAGAGATCTCTAAACTCCCTAAGGTTGGGCTGGCCAAAAACTTTAATGGGGCTGCACATAGGGTAGGATACATAACCTCGTCTACGACGAGGCTACGTCTTCAAAAGAAGGAGTACCAACTTTGAAGGGGATATGGTAATTATAAATCACTACATTGAGGAGAATAAAAACTCAAACCAGTACCCTATGACTCAATAATATATATATATATATATATATATATATATATATATATATATATATATATATATATATATATAGATATATATATATATATATATACATATATTTGGCATTTATATATATATATATTTATGTAATATATATAGAAAGGAAAAATATTTATGGATATATATATATATATATATATATATATATGTTATATATATATATATATATATATATATATATATATATATATATATATATATATATATATATATATATATATATATATATATCAATGAAGCATGTCGGTTTCACTTACGAAGAGGATACGTCATCTAAAGAGGCTGTACTAAATTTGAGGGGGATACGAGGTCTCTAAGACTCCCGTTACTAGGGAGTAGGGACGCTCCAGTTTTTACTAGAGTGAATTTAAAATAGGAATATTTACTACTACTTGGGCATAATACAAAGGGTCGCAACTCCATAAAGGATGGGAAATAAATAGGTGCTGGAATTTTCCCCTTGCTTAAAAAGGATGAAAGGATATTATGCTAAATTATATTAATTCGCTGTAATTTTTCTTTTGATGTGTTATGTTTCTTTATAAGCTTTATTATATGGTTAGTCCAAGAAACTTATTTGGCATTCCTGAAGATGCGACTGGTAGTATTATTTATTTAATTTATTTTTTTGTTTTTTTTGCAAGAACAATCCCCAAAGCAGCCTTTTTCTCATTTTTATTTATTAAAAATGAAATTTGATGGAACAAAACCCATAAGAAAGAATTGCCTTATCATTTCCAAATCTGCAATGAAATTTTAAACCGGTTTAGTAGAAAACAAAGCTATTCTCATTTCCGATTTTCCCAAAAATAGTCAAGAGGGTCAAGAGAGTTTGAAAATAGGGGACAGTTTATTAGCCTCAGCCTTAGCTTCAACCATATCCAAAAAAAGGTCGGAACCTGAGCAACTCAAAATGTGAGAACAGTACTCCATACAAGGGCAGATAAGACCCTTATATAACTGGAGTAATTGAGCAGACGAAAAAAATTTCCGTAATTTGAACAGAATCCCCATCTTCTTTGAGCTCACCTTATCAACCGTTGTGATATGCGGGTTTCAATACAATTTGTTGCTTAGTTCAGTCCAAGAATCTTTATGTTGTTCACAGGTGAGACGTTACGCTGTCGAAGGAGATAGGAAAGTTGGGAGGTATTTGAAAGGGAGATGTGAAGAAGTTTACTTTTTAAAGAGTTAAATTTCACTAGATAGCGGTGACCCACAGAGAAATTCCATCCGGATCGGTAAGAATTGAATCGGAAAGCGGCAACTCTGGATGCAAAAGAGGAACCAGATTTGAAATAAGTGGAAGAATGGTGAGTTGAGTCATCGACATAAGAATGAATAGAGTTAGAAATGCAGCTAAGAAGATCGCTGATGAATATAAGATTAAAGTTGGAGATAGAACAGGACCTTGAGGAACACCACAATTAACAGGATGGGAGAAAGAGGTCACTCCCTCAACAAGAGTCCAAATGGAACGATCTGAAAGAAAACTGGACATAAGTAAGCAAAGAGAAGAAGGAAACCCAAAGGAAGAGAGCTTATAGAATAGCGACACTTGCAATACCCGGTCAAAAACCTTCGATGTGTCAAGCGCCACCACACAAGACGACAGATAGTCCCTAAGGGCAGAAGACCATAGATCAGTGAGATAGGAAAGTATGCTACCAGTTGGCTTCGAACGTCAAAAGTCATACTAATGATCTGAAAGAAGATAGTGAGGTTCCAGATGATTTAGGAAATGAAGGTTAATGAGAGTTTCAAAGATTTTAGGCAGAATTCAAGTTAGAGCTATATAACGATAGTTAGAAGCATCATAGATGGCTACCCTTTTTCGGGATCGATTGTACATACGCGCGCTTCCAGCACTGAGGAAAAGTATTAGTATTAAGGTATAGAAAGTAGAGTTGAACAAAGACAGGTGCCAGCTCAGAAGCACACTCCCTCAAAAACACTGGGAGGAATACCATCCAGGCCATTAGCCTTTCTGACGTTCATAGAACACAGGATCCCATGCACCAGATCTTGAGAAATGACAGGTAGAGACATGGGACACCTAAGAGTAAAAGAAATAGGAAGAGGGGGTACCGGAATAGTCC
Organism: Trachelipus rathkii; assembly: GCA_015478945.1. Classification (NCBI taxonomy): domain Eukaryota; kingdom Metazoa; phylum Arthropoda; class Malacostraca; order Isopoda; family Trachelipodidae; genus Trachelipus; species Trachelipus rathkii. Next base: position 3,805 of record JABUQX010135763.1, read on the forward strand.
AGGGTGGAATTAGATGAGAAAAGGAGGCCAAATAGATTAGCCATTTCAGGAGGAGTGTTATCAACAGAGCCATCAGAACAAATAAGAATCATCGAAGACAGATTTACGGAAGTTATTAGAGATATTTTGGGCAAGAGATCAGAAATTTTTATCAGAAGGATAACCTAGAGGGCCAGCGTACTTCCATTTAGTGAAAGCACACTTAGCCTGTCGAATAATATCCCTGCAAAGATTCTGGGCAGAAAGAAAATTAGAAAGAATGATAGGAGAACGAGAGTTTTTCCACGCCGATACTCATTGTCTATGTCCTGAATGGTACGAAAACAAGTGCCATCGAATCATGGATTTTTGGGAGAAAATGATTTAGTTGAAGATGAAATGAACCTGCTCATCCCTTCTTGATCACGGCCCCTACATTTTCAAAAGACACAGAGGCGCTCTCAGAGCCAAAACAAGATTCATTTTATTTGTTGTTAGCAAAGAAACGAGACAATGCTCATCAATTATTAAAGTGCCAGAAAGTTCGTTTAAGGCAGTGTGGAGCTTCTGGAGATGATGCGTTATACTTAAGAGTTACAAGATTGTGGTAAGAGTTACCAATAGTAGGGAAAATGGTGTTATTATAACGAGAATGAGTAGGGGTGAAGAATAAGTCATACGTGTTTAAGAATTTGTTTGGGTGATCCGGAGTATGTGTAGGTTCCCTAACCAATTGTTCCAGATCGCTAAGAATACTGAATGATTTAGCCTCCCTGACATCTGTATCAGTATGAGAGGAACCCAATCATTCAGTGTGGGGTAAGTTGAAGTCTCTTAAATAGATCTCTTCATTTGGATGAGAACATGTAACAGTCTCGTGGGAGGTTGTAATATATTCTAAAAGAACTGAATAATGTTCCTTTAGGAGAACAGTAGTAATAATAAGACAGATTTTAAGCCATAGAACACCGAAATTAGGAGATTCAAGATTTTCGAGACGTGTTACAGGGGTGTTTATGTTTATATAAGTGCAGCCTCACCATCCAGTCGCAAATTGTAAATAAATTATAGTTAGAGATATTTTGGCTATTAGAGAAGGAATCCCTGGGGGGCTGGGTCTCAGACAGAAGTAAAATGTTTGGAAGAGAGGTAGTGAGGGGATGTTCAACAGATTCTAAATTAGCACGTTGACTGCGGACATTGGCATAGTCGATAGAAAGCCCACCTCAACACCCACCCCTCTCCCAGCGACCACAACCACCCAACCTCAGCATTCAAAAACTCAGCAAACACAGACACAAACTAATACTCTGGTAGCAATAATAATAAACAAAAAAAATCAAATCATTAACAGGAGAGTAAAAATTTAAACCCAAGTTAATCCATTTTATTCCCAATAAGTGTGTGTGAGTGTGTGTGTGTGTGTGTGTGTGTGTGTGTGTAGGTGTCTGTGTGTGTAGGTGTGTGTGTAGGTGTGTGTGTGTGAGAGGGTGTGTGTGTATTTATTTAAAGGTTCTTTGCTCAATTTATTATGAAAATAAGCAAACACAAAGAGTAAGCAACCCATGTGAGCTCCGATCAAGTATATATAATATATATATATAATTACTATATATATATATATATATATATATATATATATATATATATATATATATATATATATATATATATATATATATATATATATATATATATTATTATATATGAAATATAAAGAGTAGTTATATATATATATATATATATATATATATATAAATAATATATATATATATATATATAGCAATATATATATAGTAGCAGCATATATATATATAGTAATATACTTATATATATATATATATATATATATATATATATATATATATATATATATATATATATATATATATATATATATATATAAATAAAAAAGATATATAAATCTATATATATATATATATATATATATATATATATATATATATATATAAGTCCGATAAGTATATATATATATATATATATATATATGCATTGTGTGTAGGTGTGTGTACGTGTGTGCATGTGTTTGTGGCTAAATTCATTTGTTCTGTTTATTTTTCTCGTAACTTTACTGACTATCTTAAATTCTTCGACTATCTAAATTCTAAGTTTTAAACTCCAAAATAGATCAATTTTTTTTCCCCCCATTTCTGAAATCACAATTGTTGCTGATTTCAATGTCACTACCACCAATGGCTTTCTTCTGGTTCTCAAGATGCAGAAGGTGAGCTTTCCTTCCACTTTTCTATCTAGAATAACCATGATCAAATAGTGCAAGTCCTTCTTACCCTTACGTAATCCAGATCGTTTTCAAGATGAACCAACATATTAGACCTTTTTCTATATTTCTAATCCTTCTCATGCTAAATTCTTTCCGCCTCTTTTGTTGTAGCGTTCAACATCAAAAGCTTTCGAAAGATTCTGGTTCAATCCTTTGATTTCTAGGTTTCCCATTTTCTGTATCTATTCTTATCTCGGATTTCCTTTGTTGCAGTTCTATAGCAGCTATATCTATTACAGATTTGTAGAAGGTCATCGTTTATCCTTTAAATCTATCGATAATGGTGTTCCCAAGGTTCTGTCTTTTCCCAACTCTTTTTCTACTTGTCATTAAAGATTTTCTCACCGTCACCTCATCATTATATATATTCTTTTGCTAAGGATTCAACCTTTCATTATACTTTTCTTAATATCACAAAGTGACCATAGTCCCGCTTTTCGGCAGGACAGTCCCGTTTTTTTCGACCCTGTCCCGCTTCTTTAAAATAGAAAAAAATGTCCCGCTTTTTTCTGAGAAGTCCCGCTTTTTCTAGAGAAGATCCCGCTATTTTTCCCTTTTCAAATAATTAAAATAGTTAATAAAATTATAAACTCTTTTCCTGGACTGAAATCATACTTTGACAGTCAGAACAAATGTCCAGAGGTTTTGAAAATGTTTTTTGAAAATCCCCTTACTGAAATATGGCTTCATTTCCTTCATCCTCAGGCAGCTTCTTTTCACAAAGTTGTTATGAAGATTGAAGGAGACAATATTTCAGTCATAGAAGTATTGCTAGAAATATCCAATATGAAAGAAACATTACAGTCGAGAAAAGACCATGTGTTTTTACCACATATGGTTCGAGGCTACTTAGCAAGCTTGAAGAAGAGGAGGGAGTAAATCCTTCTGAGGTAAAGACCGTAAAGAAAAAAGTTGTGGGTTTTTATGATACTTGTTTGAAGTACTTGGATCAGTGGTCAGTTACATTTTCAGATTTTGAATTTATGGATTGGATTTCGCTAAGGAAAACCCCCAAGTTGATCACAAATTGAAAAAAATTTTGCGTCAGAAAAGAGGTTTTTGACCGCAAGAATGATTCAGATTTAGTTTACCAGCTTACGAGTTCAATCAAATATATAGGGAGAAAGTAAACAAATGGACGTTTCGGAATCTGGGGTAAATATCGGGAAGTGACTGACAAACGGTACGGAAGTATTTACTTTTCTAAAGAATCTTAATACTTATCAACATTTTTCGGTATTGAGTTCAATATATTCCTTGTTCCTCCTGGGAACAAATGCCCACAGAACGTGTGCGTTTTCTCTTCATGTAAATAAGATCTGACTCTGAAAATCCCAACTCAAACCCTCAAACTCAGAAAGGAATTTACTAACAAAATAAATTTTGATCAGACATGTATGGAGTTCCACAATTTA
>JABUQX010135763.1:20000-33424 GCA_015478945.1 Trachelipus rathkii
TTTTTTTTTTTTTTTGTTCTTTTTTTTTTTGTTTTTTTTGTTTTTAATAGTCATTAACAATATTAATTAAGGAAATAACACTATTATAAACTTAAATTTATAACAATAAAAAATAGTCATCAAAAGAGAAATAGTAAAATAATAAATAAAAAAATAATAATATAAAATAAAAATAAAAATTTATTAACAATAATATAAATAAAAACACATTTTTAATATAATATCCATGAATTACATCATTAAAACATATAAATCAAATTCAGTAATGCATTATTAAGATTCATTAAGGTATATTGACGGCATTATTTAAATTCATTAAGGTATATTGACGGCATTATTTAAATTCATTAAGGTATATTTAAATCCTTCATAACAAATTCATCCTAACCCCTTTTATCTATTTACCCTCTATTTGTTTCTTTCAATATACTTCTAATTTTTAATTCTTTAAATATTATTTTAGTTAATCTTTCTATCATTAAAATAATCAACTAAATTCCTAATGTCTTCTTTAACACTCTATTTATTCTTATTTACTTTTTAATTTATGAACTATTTTTTAACAAAATTTCCTACAATTGTTTTAAATAAAATTTATATATCAGACACTTCTGTTTTTTTTTTTTAGGTTAGATACAATTTTAAAAATTTATAAATTAAAAAAGTACCTTTTAAGTTAAAAATATAAAAGAAAAAATATGTTAAAATATATGAGTTAATAATAGGTCTGTATGAGTTACAGTTTTAATCGCGAAAATGTTTTTTAATAAAAATGTTTTAAGTATGAATAAAAATGAATCTCGTAGTATATTTGAAAAGAAATTCTTTGATAGTTTACATTGATATCATATTTTCGTTCGCACGGGAAATTGCGCCTGCGGGTGCCGCGGTTTGGGCGGGAACGCGGAATATTGGCGCCTGCGGGCAGCACGCGGCGGGCTTGAACACGGTTGGTGCACCTGCGGTGGCGCGTTGACTGGTCTTTGCGGCGGAGACGCATGCGACGCCTTGGTGGACCGCTTATGACAAGGGAAGACATCAATATTAGCTCTGGTTCTTTGATGTAGGTTAGGTTAGAAAAAGCTAAAAACTAGAAAATGCTAACTCATAGTATGAAACATCCTAGCAACTTGTAATATACACCACTCGACTCCTCATACCTTGACCTAGGGGTAGGCTTCAATATTAGTGCTAATTCTATGATCAGGGTAGGCTAGAAAAGCCTAACTCATACTAGGAGCGCTTCTACAACTTGTAATAGGGACGCCAGTTTCGTAGTTTCGCCTCTATATCCTTATAACATTGGGGGTGACATTCAATATAGGTATTCACGCTTTAGGGGTTGGGGACCAATCAAAGTTGAACAATCAATAAATCTGAGTCATCAAAGATGAACCGAAAAAGAGTAGACAAAAGATGAATCATCAATATAAGTGGTTCAAAAATGGCTTCTCAAAGATGAGTCACAAGTAACCATCAAAAGCGCGGTGGAGACATAAGTCGTGCATTCAAACCTACAGGTCAAAGCTAATCCTGGAGAGGAATAAGCACGAGTAAGACCAAAAAAAAAAATGAGACAGCTTCAGCAATATCTATTGGCCGTTCTCCTCCGCTTATACTTACTTGAATTTAGCAGTCTGAACAAGATGGTTCAGCACGGAACATCTATATCATTTTCGAATCTGAGTAGTATGAAGAATTATATTACGTTTTAGCTATTTCTCTTAATATATAATAATATATATAGTATAATATATTATAATTTATATATATAATACTACTAGTATAATATATTAATATATATAAAATATTTTAGGTATGTTCTCAAAGTTTAGTACTACCTACTATTAGGAAGATAACCTATATAAAAAGGGTATTATATATGTGAGTCAATATTGATAGTATAATACGTAGACAGTATGGGTATAGTAATATTGTATTATGCGTATTAGTATTGTGGTATAATAGTGTGTATGATATTAGTATATGATATAAGTATATATATTGATATTAGTTAGTATGTGTTGTGAATATGTAGTGTGTTGAGTTAGTAGTAAGTGTGTTATATGTATGTTAGATGTATGTGTGATAGTGTGTGTAGTGTATATTAATAGTATTATATAGTGGATTAGTATAAAGTTATATATTAATAATATATATTATAGTATATATATAATTATATTAATATATATATATTATATATATATATATATAATATATATATATATATATAATTATATTATTAATAATATATATATATATATATTAATATTATAAATATATATATATAATATATACTATATTTTAAATATATATATTATATATTTAATTATATAATAATATTATATAAAATATATATAAATATAATGAAAGAGAAGAAGAGAGAGTAGAGAGAAGAAGAACTGAATAGTTGAGAAATATCGTTTAAGCTTTCTCATATAATATATAATATATTATTATATATATTAATATAATATAATATATATATATATATATAATATATATAATATTATATATATATATTATATATATATATATATATTATATATGTATAATTTAAATAATTATTATACTATAATATATATATATATCTATATAGATATATATACCCTTATTATATTATATAATATATATATATATAGAACGATTTTTGTTTGGCCGAGAGAAGTAAGATGAGAGAGAAGATGAGAGAGAGAGAGATTTGTGAATTTATGAAAAGTATAGGATTTAATTTATTCAATACCTCATTATTTAGCGTTATTAGTACTTATATTTTACTCCGAAATGGAGCCGCATGGAACCACGACTAAATAGGCTTATGCTACGTTATGTTTTTTTTAATGAAGCTATTTCGAATTATAACTAAGAAAAAGATCATTGTCAATACTTCTCATTATGCAAAAGAAAAAAAGAAAAATATTGAATAGTCGTCAAAAAGAAAACACAAAACAGCACCCTCTATTACACCCAAACAAAGATTTGCAGAAGAAGATCGAAACACGACTTTCCCTTACTTCCTATTCAAACGCACTGAGTCTCTTATGTTCGTTAGTATTATATATAAAATAGTTGTCATATGTACTATAAAAATTTGCAAAATTAGACCATAATTCCCTTACAAAGTGGTTATTCCTTTTGTAGGGTTAAAACACTGCACCTTACAAATGTTGTACCACTCTCCATGTTGAATATTTAAAATGTTAGAAATTTATAATTTATAAAATGCTTGAATATCAACTCGGAAAGATATTAATGTTATAATTCATATATAAACATTTTAATTGTAATATATGCTGAAAATATATAAAATAACAATTAATAATATATTAATAGAAAGAGTATAGCAAAATTAAAAATATAAGCAATGAAATATTTCACAGGTTGAAATTAATATCTAAATTGCAACAAATAAGATTAACAAAAAATAATCAGTAATCCAATACAGTTCGAGAAATTTTGTCGACATGCCGATCTCGAGGACGAAGACCTAATACCAAAAATAAAATAAAAGTATTACGAGACTCACCCGTACATCCCGCTTAACAGCAAGAATTTTCGACTCACCTGACTATTAACAATACCGTACCGACTATACCGACTCCACTATTTAGCAGAGACCAAATATTTACGAACTCCGAGACTCCCGACTCCTGGAAAATATGTCAGCACTGACTCAAAAACGACTCACGCGACCTACCGAATTCCGACAGGACCGCCTGGTTTTAATACTCCAAAAAAACAAAATGTTAGTTTTAAAACAAAACGTATCCATATTATAATAATATAATAATATAAATATAATATAATATATTAATTAATTCATAAATATTATATATATAATATATAATAAATATATATAATAATATATATATTTATATAGTAATATATATTATAATATGTATATAAATATTATATATATATAATATTATATTTCCTCTAGGTTATATATTAATTTAATATAAGAGGACTAAAAGTACAAATAATAATATATATGGGATGCAGCTCTTCCGATATCCCTGTTTAAAAGAGTTACATATAAAAATGTTAACATATCGAATATACCTCGCTGAACCCTAATCGTACTAAACCATACACTGTTTTGAGTCGTATAAACTAAAAACTTTCCTAGAAGAAGGAGAAAAAAGTTGCCACTATGGTCTCTCGCTGTTGTCTCTTTTATAATCATTGTCTATTTTTATATGTTAATTTTCGCTTTTCATTTTTTTTTTAATTTATTATTTATTAATGAAGTTCGAGCCGACGGTGGGACAGGGGGGGACGAAGTCCCCCGTCGTCCGGCGCCGCTTGAGGCCGAGGAGACCCTGACCATTTAGGATAGCTTTTGGGATTTAATCTTTGCGGTATGTTCTCTAGGTTTAAAAAATATTAAAAACTTATTGGCATACTCCCTTGTCGCTCTATCTACTCCTTTTCGCCTTGAAATTACATCGAAAACTTACAATCGATTACACTTCCGGCTCGTTCGATCATATAAGGCCAGCACCCGAGAGGAGCGACAAGTTCGCTATATCTATTATCATATTACTATATCTATATTACTCTATATCATATATCTATACTCTCATATATATCCTATTCATATCTCTCTATACTATTCATATCTATCTATATTCATCATTCAATAATCATATATCTAAACTATATATGATACTTTTATATTATAGTGTAATAGTAATGGGCATATTATAAGCTAATTATAATATATAGTATATTTGGCTAAAAGAAGTTTCATTCTGGGACTATATATATATATATAGTTAAATATAAATATGATAACCTGTAGGTATAGTTATATATTCATCGATAGATCACGATAAAGTCCTAATAATATTGGGTATGTTGGGCTTTAAAACTAAACAAATATTATTTTTGTTATTACACAGAGGCTAAAAACCATATGGTAAGTTTGTTGTTATCGATCTTTTTTTTTGAGTTATATATATATATATATATTATATAAATATAATAATATATATATATATATATATATATATATTATATATATATATTATATATATTATATATAATATATATAAATATATATATAATATATATATATATATATAATATATAATATTTAATTAATATATATATTTATATATACACATATATAATATATATAAATATAATTATATATATAAAGTAATAAATTATATATATATAGTATATATATATAATATATAATATATATATAATAATATATATATATATATATATATAATATATATATATATATATATATATATATATATATATATAATATATATATATATAATATAATATATATATATATGTTAATTCTTTTCTTCTATTTTCTTCATTAAATAAATCTATTACTTGTTGGTAGGGATTCACTGGTTTTTATTTTTTAATGAAGTGCTCAATAGATATTAATGATAAGCTGGAAAGAATAATGTTGCTATCAAGGTTCAAAAAAATGTATGCCAAAATTGGCATTTCGCTCATAAGATAGTTTCCAGATTTTAAACTATTTTTTTTTTTAAAAACTTTGTCCAGGTTAATTATTTTCGTGATTTTAGTATTAATTAAATTTGAGTATTAATTAAATTTGAATATTAATTCGAAATTTATTTAATATTTACAAGCTATAATTATTAAAAATACACACAAATATTCTCACCTAAATGATTCTATTAATGACTTTCGAATTTTTTCTCATGTGGAAAAAGATATAATTCTCCCACATTAAGTGAACGTCGACCATGCCGGCATCGACTACGGACGCTGAGAAGGTAAAAACTTCCGTTCGAGAGTTGATATAACATACGCTGTGTTTTATTTTTCTAAATTAAATTTGAAATTTTTAAGTAAAACACTTTTAAAGAATTTTTTATTTTATTTTAACAAAAAATGTGCTTTTTTGAATAGGAAGAAGCTAATAATCTTTATTATTATAATATAGATTTTAAATTTTAATATGAGGTATATAAAATTAAAAAACGTAAATAAATAAGCGGGAAGTGAATACTATGTAGATATAATTACATTTAAACAAATAAGAGACAATCCTATGATTTTAAATATTGTTTCTTAGTAATTATACTTTAATAGATGGAGGCAATAGAGCAGTCACAATTGTAACAGGCAAGTTGAGCCTATGCTCCTCTCTCCGGGCTCAAATGGTGGACGCAGACGTAAAAATGTCTCTCTCTTTCTCCCTCTCTCTCCTCTCTCGTCTCTCTCTCTCTCTCTTCCTCTCCTCTTCTCTCTCTCTCTCTTCTCCTCTCTCTCTCTCTCTCTCCTCCTCTCTTCTCTCTCTCGGTCTTACGTTTATTCACTAATTACATTATGATATGTACTTCTCATATTCACTCTCATCTCTATACACCAAAAATAATGCAAAACTAACGTAACAATACGAAGGTAAAATACATATATCACAATATCGTATATATCATTATACTATTTGTAATTATACAATCAATAATGAAAAGGTTGATAAATAGAAATGATTAATTGTAGTAATTAAATTTATAATCTGAGTTTATTTTAAATGAATTGAATTATTTCTAATATTTTATTGAATAATTCACTTATTGAGATTTACTAGGGAAAGCTATGTACTATTCCTTTCTTACAATACAATGAAGTCAATAGCAAGCACCTTTATATGAATTAATATATATATATTAACTTAATATATATATATATTAATTATTAAATATAATAATATAATTATAATTATATATTATTAATTATTATTATTATTTATTATTATATTTAATATTATTATTATTATTATTATTATTATATATTATTATTATATTAATTATTATTATTATTTATTATTATATATTATTTTTAATATAATTATAAATAATATATTTAAAATATTATATAATTATATAGGTGAATCCACGAGTTTATCTGAGCTTATTATAGACTTGAAAAATTAATAATTATGTATTCTCTCAAATAACAATAGGCTTGGATGTGTATGGTGAGCTTATATAATATAAGTTATCATAAATCATTTATAGACCGAGTGGTAAGGGTAGAGATTCCATCTGGGAATATAATTTTGAATTATAACCGGGGGATAGACTCGAAACAGTTGTGAAGACGGTAAGGAGAGAATTCATGAGAAAAAAGATATTACTAGGCTATCTATTATATATACCACGCACGATTATAACTTTCACAGAAGAAAATTTAGTTTACATTATAAATTACCGAAAGCAAAGTAAGCAAAGAATACTACTACAAATGGAATTAGTTATAATTTTTTAATATTTTAAGCGAAAGAATATTTCGTTTGGCAAAAAAAAAGGAGCGTAAAGAAAATATTAAAATACGGTATCTAATTAGATGATGGTTAACTGCGAGAAAGCATACTAACTTTGAATAATATAAAAGTCAAAAAAGAAAAAAAAGAATAAACACAGAGAATACAGACAAAGAAATGTTCGCCATAGATGCTCAAGAGCTAACTGTTAGTTGAGGTGTTAGTGTGAAATGTGTTGTGTGTGTGGTGTGGTGTGGTGCTGGGTCGCGTGAATTGTTCGACGGATGTGGGATAGTGTGACCTGGTGTGTGCTGTGAATATAATGTCAGAGTGATGAGGTGAATGATGTGTAGGTGCTAAGGATCATAGCAATTAATATCTACAAACAGATGCAGCAATAGACAAACATGATAGTGAGGAGACCTTATACATAACAGTTCAACGATAGGAAGAGAGCGGTAAGCTACTAGCGAGGGTTCGAGTTAGGAAGCCAGAGGAGGAGAGTACAAAACATGTAGATATCACGAGGATAATACACAGGCACTCTAAGGAAATGGGTATTATGTCAAAAAGGTCAGAATCATCTAGACACAATTGAGATCGCGTCGCGGGTATCTCATGCTTGCAATGCGTTATTTTGGTATTTTGGCTATTTTTTATACTAGCCATAAAATCGCTACACGAAAAGGAAATTTTCGTTAATTTTCAATGAATAGAGTGATTTCAAAAAAATAATAAAAATAGCAGGGAAATTTTAGGAGTAATGTCAAATATCATCAAATAAAGAATTTGGTCAACCTATTTGGTAAGAAAATTCTAACATTTATTAATTATAATCACAAGATGTTAGCTATTACACATGCACGCTTTCTAAACAGAGTCTGTGTGCTGAAAGCTTTAAGTAAAATTATTCCTGTAGAAGTTGTACATTACACTGAAAACTAAACAATCTGCACCGAAACCTGTTAACTAACTGACTTAATTAAGCTCGCACTATGAATTGTATAATAATACATTGAATCTACGTAAGGAAACAAAAGATAAAATTCTCCATTGATGTCTTGGCATCACAAATGTTAAAATTTCAAAAACAAAAACAAAAACAAAAAACAAAAACAAAAGAAGGTCGAAACAATTCTAGCCCAAAGGAAATTGATCCGAAATTTCTATCGTCGAGTGAAGAAGACTTGTTTTCACGTAACAAGCAAACCGTGACTAGTAGCTTCAAAAGAGAGAATCTTCAATGGCATGTAAGTAAGAATCAACCTAAAAAAATCATAAAATAAAAAAGGAAAAGAATAAACTTTCATCTTGACCTTCCATTTCCAATAAATTATCCTGGTTGTAATTTTGGTAGAATTAACCGAGCTTCAGTTTCAATAAGGAAGATTTAACTTGTATGTAATAATAGATCAGTATAACAATTTTTACGATTCAAATACTTTTATTTTCACTATCAAGAAGGGAATTTTTCATTTTGTGTGCTGAAGCTCATACCGTAATTAAGAACATTAAATTAAATTTTAAAAGTTTTATAAAATTTAAAAAGTTTTGATCAAATTCTCTAAAGTAACTGCAATTATATAATTAATTAAAATCGGTAAAATTACATTGAAATGCATACTGTACTGAGAGAGAGAGAGAGAGAGAGAGAGAGAGAGAGAGAGAGAGAGAGAGAGAGAGAGAGATGTAGAGAGAGAGAGACGAGTGAGAGAGAGAGAGAGGAGAGAGAGAGGAGAGAGAGAGAGAGAGAAGAAAGAGAGAGAGAGAAGAGAGAGAGAGAGAGAGAGAGAGAGAGAGAGAGAGAGAGAGAGAGAGAGAGAGAGAGAGAGAGAAGAGAGAGAGAGAGAGAGAGAGAGAGAGAGAGAGAGAGAGAGAGACCTCAAAGCTCTCAATTCTTAAACAAATTAATACACAAATGATTCATTCTTAAAACTTTTTCATTATATATTAGATCGAGCCTATTTTTATAAAGAAACACTAAATTATATTCATATTTAAAATTTAATCATTTTCAATTTTTCTTCGTATCGAATGTTATTAATAACAAAACATCAAAGTAATCGTTTGGGAGTCCAAGATCAACGATATTAATATATCAAACATCATGAATACTTCTTAATGAGAACTTGCCCAATAACTTAATCAATAATGGAGTTATAATAATAATAATAATAATAATAATAATAATAATAATAATAATAATAATAATAATAATAATAATAATAATAATAATAATAATAATAATAATAATAATAATAATAATAATAATAATAATAATAATAATAATAATAATAATAATAATATTTTATTTCGTTCAAATTTCAATTGTAGAAGTATTGGTACTAACATGTAAAAATAGAGAAGAAACTGATGTCAAAAAGTTATGTTTTTATTTTCAACTTTTAACAAATTATTTAATTTTAGAAACCAATATAATCCCACCTTACGGCAAATTTCGGAGGTAAACACAAACTGACACTTTCAGTGAGAGAGATTAAATTCTGCAGGAAACCGAAGATGGAAGAGAATTTCATATAACAAAGGCGACTAAAAAGGAAGGAAGGAAGGCACTACAACGAACAAGCCTGAAGTTACCAATGTCCACACAAAATTCATGTGCAGACACTGCACCATCCTTTGTGCAACGAGGGTTCACAAAAAAGGTGGTGGAACAGGAGTAGTCAGCTTCCTCAATCACTTGTCGAAGTAGTACATATATAGAAAAGAGATAAAGTACCAACGTAACATCGCAAAGGGCCAACTGAATTAGAAAATTCATAATAGTTTATAATCCTTTTGACTCGACCCTATTAAAAAGACTCGTGAAACCTGAGCCCTCAAAAGATATAAGAGCATTATACCAAACAAAAGCAGGCAAGATCCTTGCTTAGTTGGAATAACTGAGAAGTAGAAACAATTCTAGCACTCTAAGCAGAACTCCCAGCTCCTTTGAGGACTCCCTAGTAACTGCTGTGGTATGAGATTCCAGAGACATTTTTTGTTAATGTTAAGGCCAAGTATCTTCATATTGTCAACAGGAGAGGCAGGAGAACCATAAAAAAAATAGATTTGAAGTTGAGTTTTTAAAGAGCTGAATATCACAAGGCTTAGACGACCCCACTGAGAGATTCTATCCAGATCAGAAAGAATAGAACCGGAAAGATTAGGACGAGAAATAACTCTAGATGCGAAAAAGGGAAAATATTTGAAATAAGTAGAAGAATGGACTCTAAAGTGATCGGAATAATAATGAAAAGTAGAAATACAGTAGGAAATAAGATAGAACCCTAAGGAACACCACTATCGACAGGGAAAGAAGGAGTCTCCCCATCAACAATAGCCGATATGGAATGATTTGAAAAAAAAGCTAGACAAAAGTAACCAAAGAGGTGGAAACCCTAAGGAGGGGAGCCTGAAATGTAGCGACTCATGCCATACCCCGTCATATGCCTTGGATATGTCAAAGTCAATTACACAAGACTCCAAATAGTTCCTAAGAGAAGAAAACTATAAATCTATAAGATAGGAAGTCATACTGATGATCAGAAAGAGGGGAATGGGATTCCAGATCATCCAAGAAATGAGTTAAGAATGATTTCAAAGATCTTAGACAGGAAGCAGGTGAGATCTTTAGAAAGATCAAAGCGGTTTGAACTTTCCACCAGATATCTTTTCTATCAGCAAATATCAATCCTCTTTACCTCACAAATATGACGTAAGTATTTCATTACCATTTACCAAAATCACCGATACTTGTTTTTTACCAAGATCCCCGATACTTGTTTTTTATCTTAAAATTAAATACCCACCTTCTTACACCCATACATAACAGTTGGAGCAAATATACACTCAAACGATTTCATTTTCACTCTCATAGATAAATTTCCATTTTGCCACATTTCTCTAATACCACTTAACGCTCTTTTATCCTCGCCAATCTTTATGATCAATAATAATTTTACTCATAGCGTGATTAGTTTTCGGTTTTATTTCATCACACTGGTTCAAGCTCAAACACCAAATCAATAGATTTCTTTTTGAATCGGCTACCAACACAGAATCGTCATCAAATAAAAAAAATTGAACACCCAATTTCTCTCATGTAGATAAATATCAACTCCTTCCCCAATTCTATCTACATCCATAACTACACTATCCATAAAGATATTAAATAACAAAGTAGACATAACTCAACCCTGTCTCAGACCTACTCTTAATCTCTAAGGTATAACTCTACTGATCCAATAAAATGTGTACTCGCATTTAACAACATTCCACTTACTTCAAATTCTATCAACACTCTCCACTACTTTCCCCCTTTGAACTCTATCGTATGTCTTTTCCTCAAAAAAACATTACATAAGCAACTTCGTCTTTTCTGAGTATTTCTCTGTCAGCATTTTCAAGGTAAATATCTGTTTCGTATATCCTCGACCACTGTTCTTCTCCAGTTTGTTTATCAGCAATACTTTTAACTTACTACTACACTCAATAATTTTATTCCTTTGTTACTAGAACACTCCTTTTTGTCACCCCTTACTTTCATAAATTGAAACAAGACAACAGTTTCTCCAATCTTGTGGTACTTTGCACCTTTCCCAGCAAATAAAGAATAATCTCATCCAGCTAATTCACAACTATATTACCCTTTTTTAACATTTTTACTTTTATGGAATCCAACCACAAAGTTTTTCCATCCTTTCGTTTTCCTCAAAGCCATCACGATTTCATTCTTTGCAATATGCCCCACATTTTCACTCCTAATTTCTTCGCCCCTAATTTCTCTTCCCCTTTAATTTGTGTCTTTCTTCCTGGTCTTCTACTCCTCCAGCATGTAGCAACTCAATAAAATGTTCTCTCCAGCTTTTCTCTACTTCCGTATCATCCTGAATTACACTCCCGTTCAAAGTCTTTACACCAGTTAGAACTTCTCATATTTCAGACTTACAAAACAGTTTATTTCTTTAACAGTAATTTGAAACTATTTTTTCATTTCCATTTTTCATCCTCCCTCCTCTTGTCAACTTTCATTTTCCGTTCAACTTCATTTCGTACTCTCTTATATTCTTCCCATGTTGCCTTGCTATTAGTGACCAAATACCTTGCAATGACTATTTTTTCTCCTTTAATAAATAACAGCATTCAACTCTTCGTTTCGCCATCTACTGTCTCTTATTTTAAGTTTACGAACAATCTTTCCGTCAAGCAGCAAACTTGCAGTTTACTTAAAACACTTCCACTCAACTTGCATTCCATCAATCTCTCTTTCTTTTACTATTTCCCAGTTTTCTGCTAATAACTTTCGCATTCTGCTGAATATTTTTCATTTTCTATTTTCTTTCTCTTGTAACTTCTACACTTTTCTTCCACCACATTTTTACTTTTAACTTTACATCTGCCAAACAGTGCTCGGATATACCTCTTGCTTCTTCTCTCAAAACGTTTCTTCTCCATTTGCTTTACACAGACAAACGTAGCTCAATCATTGGTCACTCTTCTAACAATTACATATTTTTTGTATACTCCTTTTATTTAACTATGTTTCCCATTAACATCTCTCTAACAGCACATAATTCCAATTTTTCCTAATTTTCGTTCTTACCTTGTACTCCAAAAGCTTCCACTAACTTATCCATCCATGCATTTAAATAAAGTAACAAGCCAATTTATCATTCCTATTAAAACTACGTAAACATTCGTTTAGTTCTTCCTAAAACATCTCCTTAATTTCTTTTGCACTGACATTTACGGAGGGATATTCACTTACAAATATTTCATATTTACCAACATTAATCTGAAACTTAATAAATTTATAAAGGCCGCACCTTCTGTAGCCCTCGCTTTCTCACTCACTCCTGAAACTAAAACCCCTGTACCTTCTAAATATTTCTTCTCTTCCTCTTACCTTTCATCTTAGTCTGACTAAATGCGCACTTATCTGGTCACTAATCATTACATATTGGCTCTATTTGCTCTCTCTTCCCCTCATCATTCATCAATCTACATATAAGGAATCTATTTTATAAACTCCTTCATATTTTCTCGTTTCATGTTCTCGCCATTGAATCCTTTAATAAATCTTTCATTACAACTGTCGTAGGAAGAAAATAATAACTAGGAATGTTCCCTCGCCTTTTGTTGTCACTTGTCAGGG
>JABUQX010135764.1:5000-11000 GCA_015478945.1 Trachelipus rathkii
GAGGGTCTCCGGAACCCCCGCTCTTTGGTATTTGGGTGTCGCGGCGGGTTCCTCCCGCCCCTCCCCCTACGAGTTATGGAGACAATCCCCCTGTGTTCTCAGTCAGTCCAGGCCCCCTACGTTGCCATGTAATGCCTTTACAAAATGTATATAATAAATATCTATGTATATATATATATTTATATATATATAAATATATAATATTATATATATATATATATATATATATATATATATATATATATATATATATATATATATATATATATATATATATATATATATATATATATATATAATAGACAAAATATATATAATAATAATAATATATAGATATATATATATAATAATATATATATGTATATGTATATATATAGTGGTGACAACTGTATATATATATATAATAATAATAATATGTATATATATATATATATATATATATATATATATATATATATATATATTTTTCTATTATGTCCCCTGCTCAAAAATAGCCAATATTTATTTTATTTATTTATTATTATTTTTACATTTTCCGCACTAAAATTGGACCAACATTCCAGCAATGTATTCCTTTTCCCTGTAGCTATTGTAGTTTTTGAGATATCTGATTGAAAAAATGATATTTTGCTGTTAATGAAATACATATAAGCCTATATATATATATATATATATATATATATATATATATATATTTATATAAATATATATATATATAATATATATATATATATATATATATATATATATAACATATATATATATATACTTCATATGCACTATATATATATATATATATATATGTTGGTATTGGTTCATGTAGCCATAGGATACGTTCATTATGGACCTTCATGATGATGAACACATTCATAATACACGTAAGCCCCTCGCAATGGTAAGCGATGTTCATTATGAACGCTTGATGATGATGAACACGGTAAAACTAGCATAGAAATTTTACTGTTTTAATAAAATAATTCGGATTTACAGAGGCTAAAGGCGTTTGGCCGTTCCGCCAGCGGGGGCGGGTTGGGGGGGCTCCTCCCCACTGGTGGAACGGCCAAACGCCCTTAGCTTATGAAAAAGTACGTTTCCACGAAATATATATATATATATATATATATATATATATATATATATATATATATATATATATATATATATATATATATATATATATATATATATATATATATATATATATATATATATATATATATATTATTATTATTATTATTATTATTATTATTATTATTATTATTATTATTATTATTATTATTATTATTATTATCACGCGAGCCCTCCTCAAAAAAGACTTCGAGATATCTTCCGTCTCATGTCACTGGTCCAGTAGCACAAGGGATTAAAATGAAAGGTCTTGACTAAGCGGTCGGAGGATCGTATCTCAGTGCCGACTGGCACTGAATCGTAATCGAGATAGGATAATTTTTAAAAAGTGTGTGTATGACGTCGCGCGCGCGCACGTCACTGAGTATTCTCGAGCGAGCCACGCGCGTGGTCGACGCGGACGGTTCAACCTGTGAGCCACCGGGCGCGGTCCCCCGCAAGGGGACACCGGGAATGCGCGGAAACTCCCTGAAACAAAGGTGGTTAGGGGTGTGCTACTTACATGTAAGTAATCCATGTGTGCACATGGGTTAGTACGGCGTAGCGGGTGAACAAAGGGGGGTAGGGGAAAAAACAAACATGGATGTATATCTGGCCCATGCTCACGCATGTATTAACCACGCACACATACATGGAAATATCAATAAATATAGGTTCCCGGGGCGCAACCCCAGGGTAATCCCCACGTACATGAAATGTACGCAAAAAGTAACCCCGCGTCAGGAGCCCCAAAATCACTCTGCCGTCTTTCCTGAGTACAGGGGGCGCCGACCCCGCCCCTTTCATTAGGGTTTGTCATTGCTACTACTGGGCCCATATAACTATCGAAATGACAATCGATAGATCTTGTCTCCTCAAAATGGAAAAGATCATATATATATATATATATATATATATATATATATATATATATATATATATATATATATATATATATATATATATATATATATATATATACATATAAAAAAAAATTTATATATATATATATATATATATATATATATATATATATATATATATATATATATATATATATATATATATATATATATATATATATATATATGGATAAAGATATATATATATATATATATATATATATATATATATAAGATATCTGTTTGTTTGGGAAACCTTATTTTGGGATAAAATAATATATATATATATATATATATATATA
Organism: Trachelipus rathkii; assembly: GCA_015478945.1. Classification (NCBI taxonomy): domain Eukaryota; kingdom Metazoa; phylum Arthropoda; class Malacostraca; order Isopoda; family Trachelipodidae; genus Trachelipus; species Trachelipus rathkii. The sequence continues at coordinate 7,312 of JABUQX010135764.1, forward strand.
TATATAAATATATATATATATATATATATATGTATATATATATATATATATATATATATATATATATATATATATATATATATATATATATATATATAATATAATATATATTTATATATATATAATATATATATATGTTTATATATATATATAAAATAAAAATAGAACTCTATAATATATATATATATATATATATATATATATATATATATATATATATATATATATATATATATATATATATATATAAATATATATATATATATATAAGATATATATATAACTATATATATATATATATATATATATATATATATATATGCAATATATATATATATATATATATATATATATATATATATATATATATATATATATATATATATATATATATATATATATATATATATATATATATATATATATATATATATACTATATATATATATATATATATATATATATATATTACAATTTATCATTTTCCTTAGAATATTAGAAATATTGAAACCCATTATTTTAATATTTTATTTTTCAATATTTAATTTTTTTATTTATCCATATTCAAATCAATGTTTCGATATTTGCAAAATTTCCGAATTTAATTTGAAAATAAAGAAAATTTAACATTTAGAAAAAATAATAATTGTACTATACTTAATTTTTCCTAAGATTATATCTATATTATTATTTTTAAGTATCATATTTTAATTTAGAATAAAAGAAGCACTGGCAGACTTTTTAATATTTTAAATTTTCTATTTTTAAATTTTACACATTTAAATATTTATTTCTATTTTAAAATTATACATAATAAGATTTAATACTTTTGCTGCATAGAGCCATTTGCTCAACTTTGTGTTCTAAACTTTCATACCATAATATTAAATTTTTTTTATTTAATATTAAAAATTCTTATTTTAATAGAAAATTATTATTTTACAATTATATTTTATTTTTGACATAATATTTGTATTTATATATGGTTGTTCACATTACCGTCTGTGACGCAAAAGATGTTTCTTGGTGAGCAAATGTGATGCGTCGCCCATCATCACCCAATGGTATATGTTGTGTCATTACAAGTGGATCTTACTACGGCTTTCAATTAGCGTAAATTAAACATAATAATTCTTACTGTCTTGTCAATTGGGTAAATTACAAGCGGATGCTTACTGGCTTGTCAATCAGGTAAGTTACAAGTGGCTGCTTGCTGGCTTGACAATCAGTAATTACAATGGTTGCTTCTGGCTTGTCAATCAGGTAATTAAACAGTGGTGTTTACTGGCTTGTCATACCGAGTAAATACAGTTTATTGGCTTACTCATTGTCAATCAGGTAAAATTAACAGTGGTTCTACTGGCATTGTCAATCAGGTAATTACAAGTGGTTCTTACGGCTCTCTATAGGTAAAATTACAAGTGGTTGTTACTGACTTGTCAAACAGTATTACTAAGTGATTGCTTACTGGGCTTGTCAATCAGGTATTACAAAAGTGACTGCTTACTGGCTCTCTAATCAGGTAAATTACAAGTAGTTGCTTACTGGCTTGTCAATCAGGTAAATTACAAGAGTTGGCTTACTGGCTTGTCATATCAGGTAAATTACAGTGATTGTTTACTGGCTTGTCAATCAGGTAAATTACAAATGGTTGCATATTGATAAGTCAATCAGGTAAATTACAAGTGGTTGCTTACTGGCTTGTGAAACAGGTAAATTACAGGTGGATGCTTACTGGCTTGTCAATCAGGTAAATTACAAGTGATTGCTTTCTGGCTGGTCAATCAGCTGGCTTTTCAATCAGATAAATTACAAGTGGTTGCTTACTGGCTTGTCAATCTGGTAAATTACAAGTGATTGCTTACTGGCTCTCTAATAAGGTAAATTACAAGTGGTTGCTTACTGGCTTGTCAATCAGGTAAATTACAACTAGTTGGTTACTGGCTTGTCAATCAGGTAAATTACAAGTGATTACTTACTGGCGTGTCAATCAGGTAAATTACAAATGGTTGCATATTGATTAGTCAATCAGGTAAATTACAAGTGGTTGCTTACTGGCTTGTGTAACAGGTAAATTACAGGTGGATGCTTACTGGCTTGGTAATCAGGTAAATTACAAGTGATTGCTTTCTGGCTGGTCAATCAGGTAAATTACAAGTGGTTGCTTACTAGCTTGTCAATCAGGTAAATTACAAGGGTTCCTTACTGGCTTTTCAATCAGATAAATTACAAGTGGTTGCTTACTGGCTTGTCAATCTGGTAAATTACAAGGGGTTGCTTACTGGCTTGAGAAACAGGTAAATTACAAGTGGATGCTTAAAGGTTTGTCAATCAGGGAAATTTGAAGTGGATGCTTACTGACTTGTCAATCATGTAAATTACAATTGGTTGCATGCTGACTTGTCAAACAGGTAAATTACAAGTGGATGCTTACTGGCTTGTCAATCAGGTAAATTACAAGTGGATGCTTACAGGCGTGACACAAGTAATTGTTTAATGGCTTGTCAATCAGGTAAATTACAAGTGGATGTTTACTGACTTGTCATTCAGGTAAATTACAAGTGATTGCTTACTGGCTTATCAATCAGGTAAATTACAAATGGTTACTTACTTGTTTGTCAATCAGGAAAATTACAAGTGGTTACTTACTGGCTTTTCAATCAGGTAAATTACAAGTGGTTGCTTACTGGCTTGTTAATCAGGTAAATTACAAGTGAATGCTTACTGGCTTGTCAATCAGGTAAATTACAAGTGGTTGCTTTCTGCCATGTCAATCAGCCAAATTACAAGTGACTGCTTACTGGCTTGTCAATCAGGTAAATTAAAAGTTGTTGCTTACTGGCTTGTCAATCAGCTAAATTACAACTGGTTGTTTGCTGGCTTGTCAAACAGGTAAATTACAAGTGGATGCTTATTGGCTTTTCAATCAGGTAAATTACAAGTGATTGTTTTCTGCCTTGTCAATCAGGTAAATTACAAGTCGATGCTTACTGGAAAGGGGTTGCCTACTGAGTTGTCAATCAGGCAAGTTACAAGTGGATGCCTAATGACCTGTCAACTGGGTAAATTATAAGTGGTTGCTTACTGTCTTGTTAATTAGGTAAATTACAAAGGGTTGCTTACTGTCTTGTTAATGAGGTAAATTGCAAATGATTGCTTACTGACTTGTCAATCAGGTAAATTACAATGATTGTTTACTGGCTTGTGAATCAGGTAAATTACAAGTGGTTGCTTACTGGCTTGTCAATCAGGTAAATTACAAGTGAATGCTTACTGGCTTGTCAATCAGGTAAATTACAAATGGTTGCTAACTGGCTTGTCAATCAGGTAAATTACAAGTGAATGCTTACTGGCTTTCTATTCAGGTAAATTACAAGAGGTTGCTTACTGGCTTGTCAATCGGATAATTTACAAGGTTTGTTTGTTTGCAAGTCAGTCAGGTAAAATTCATACCAGAAATAATAAATTCTACAAATTCAGTGTTGAATTATAAAATAAATTATACAAAATAATAACTCGACATTTAATATAATAATAAACTATTACCAGGTCTGTTCACACGGATCCGGATCCTTAAGCCGCAGAGTTTTGAGTGGAGTCGGAGCCGAAGTAGATATTTTTGTTGTATTGGAGAAGCAGGCTGTGCCTAAGTTTTTTTTGTCGGAGCCAGAGTGAAATTTTTTTAATTT
>JABUQX010135765.1:0-22500 GCA_015478945.1 Trachelipus rathkii
ACTACAAGATCGGTCCAGGATGCTAAGCAGCCTCGGAGAAGGTCACGATTGCAATAAACGGCCTCAACCTTCGCGAAAAGTATGATCGAATGGTCATGGAATGTCCAGAGGAATAAATTTGAGAGAGAGTATTGTTGTATTTTAGAAATGGGCGAAATTTGATTTGCTCAATGGTGACCGATACGAAAGATGAAAGGAAATCGGTGAAAATGAGTGGTTGTGTGAAATATGTTTGTTTTGGTTGAAAGGATGAGAGGGAGAGAAGGAGTCAATTTGATGAATAACTTGTGAACACAGTTGGGTAGACTTAGTGTGTGAGTAATAGAAATTCTAATGTTAAATTTAAGTTTGAAAAGGTCAAGGTATGTTTGGTTGTGACGTATGGTCCTCGGGGAAATGTTGAAAAGAATCCCGATTTTCTAGGTAATTTAAAGATGTTTGGATGGGTGAGCTAGGAACTTAATGATTGTTTGGGTACCTAAATGCTTGTAGGTGATCAAAGAAAAGGATGAAAAAAGTGGTTTGGTTCGGGGAAAATGAGAACGGAGAAGGTGATTGATTCTGTGAGAGAGAGTATGTGGTAAAGTATAGAATTTCTTAAACACAAAGTATGCCATAAGTAATAGGAAGAAGTTGGTGCAGGTGAGTTGGTGTAGAAGTGAAAATATGATGATTTTGTGTTGGTGAAGATGTGATGTTAAAGTATGTGTTGGATGTTAAATCAGTGAGGATAGGATGGATTTATCGATCAGTATTTGTTCTATGTCAAATAAAGTTAGTGGGGGCCGGATGGAGAGAAAGGTATATGAAGGAAAGTGGGTAGATATAAGAGTTGAGAAGTTAACGCGAACTAAGGTAATAAGGATAAGTTCTTTAAGAGCGCTCGCAAGTAAATCACTTGAATGTGAACAAGTTAAACTGAACAAATCTGGGAGCAATGAAGGAACAATTGTTAGCAGTGCAAAGGAAGTAGTGGATGTGCTAAGTAGGAAGTAACAATGTTAACAGCAGTGGTGGAATGAAGTGATGCAACGGTTAAAAGTAAAAAAGAAACGTGGTGGATGTACTAAAAGCAAATGATAAGTGTCAAAGAAAGGATGCTTGTAAATTAAGCAAATTACGAGAAATAGCTAGAAGAGGTGGACCCGTAGGAGAAAAAGAAGAGGTTTAAAATGAAAATATTTCAGTCTGTGACAGGAGGGTAAATGAGGATTAAAAGTGAATAGGTAGCTCTCAAAATGCTTCCAGCCCAATTGAAACAATGAGGGAACAGTTTTCAATAATTGATAGAGATGGTCTTCTCTAACTGATGAAATGGATGTTGAGGGAGTGTGGAAAGAACACTTCGAAAATCTTATAATAATTAACAGTAATGGAGGTGATAGTGCAATGAGTGTGGTTTGGATGGTGCAAAGAAGAATAGTGGTATTTTGGGGATGAAGGTCCATTAGCAAGGAGATTAATGGGAAGGGAGAAAGTTAAAGAAATGGTAAATCAGATGGGGGTGGCAGGGAATGGTGTTTAGAATGATGGAGAATAAGGGGTCCTATCCTATATTGTAGCGGATAATTTGATTTGTGTGGTGAACTGAATAGAATTTGAGAGGATTGTTAGAGAGATTTGGTTGGGTGTGTAAAGGAGGGGTTTAAAGTAAGCTAAGGTATGGTAGGTTATGGTGTGGAGTGAGGACATTCTCGGTTTGAAGTTATGTTAGATGTGAGCATCTGGACAAGTGTCTGAGTTTAAAATATTTAGGATATATGTTGGATGAAAAGGAACGGATGATGCAGAGTGTAGGGAAACAATAGTGACCGGTGTACTGGTGGTAATGGTTGGTGGATAAAAAGGGACTAAGTCTTGGAGTACGCTAGTGTCTTATATGAGGGTAATTTGTTACCTTGTGTTAATGTATAGTAGTGACACTATGGTTGGATAGAGGTATAAAAAAGTTGATAGTGAATGTGAATTGGTTTGGTGTGAGAAGAATTGATAAAATGAGGAATGAACGTATGAGAGTTGTGTGTTGAAGAAAAGGGTAAATGAGAGAATAAATTGAAAGTACGTTGAGATTGGTTGTCATGTGGATGAATGATATCGGTTGGTTAAGCGGAATGTATAGTGGTGAGTGTGTTGGAATCGACTGGCTGGGAGAGCCGAGGAAAAAGTGGATTGAGTCAGTAAAGAATGCTGTAGGAGAGAAATGTGAGTTTGGCAGTAGCGAGAATAAAAGTGCTTAATAGGAGTGAATTGCGGGGTTTTGTGATGGGGTATGGTTGTGGGCTCACCTGGGCCAGGGATGAACCCTACACTGACGAATATGCCCATAGTGAGGGTCCGTCGCGTCCCATGATTAGGGTGGATTACTGACTGCGACGAGTTCTCACTAATAGTATAGAGGGGGCGGTAAGGACTGGGCTTCTTTTCGACTTCATGATATTCTTCACTATCTGTTTCCGGTGCATAAGCACGCTACCTTACCCCAGTCTTGGGAAAAAGGTAGAATGAATAATATATATATATAATATATATATATTATAATTATATATATATATATAATTATATATATATATATATATAATATATATATATATATTCTTTCTTTCTTTCTTCACCTTCCTCGCTGCCCAAGATTGGGGGTAAGGTGCTGTACAAGCATCGAAAAGAAAAGCATAGGAGAACATGACAAACGTGGAGGAAAGCCCAGCCCTTACCCGCTCCCCTCTGTTACCATTAATAGGTGAGAGCTCGCACAAGACAGAAATCCACCTAGAGCATCATGACCCGCGACGGACCCTCACTATGGAAATCGTCAATGTAAGGTCATCCCCCTGGCCCAGGTGGGCCACAACCATGCCCCAATACAAACCCCGCCCTTCTCTCCTATCATGCACTTCTATCTCTGCCTCTGCCAACTCTACATTTCTCTCCTTCGACTTGGATCACCGGCTCGATCCGCGTCGGTTCGTCTCCCAGCCGGCGGTTAGCAACCCACTCTCCACTATACATCCGCTTAACCAACCGACTATCACATCCTTTCCACATGACCAAACCATTTCAACATACTTATTTTCTCTCATTTACCCCTTTCTTCACACCCCACAATCTCTAATACGTTCTTCCTCACTTTATTAATTCTTTTCCACCTAGCATGCCCCTAAATTGTCCATCTGAACACATGAACTTTAGATCTATACTTCTTATTCAGACCATAGTCTCACTACATGACAATAACAAGGTAACAACTACCATCATGTAGACTTCTAGCTGCACTAAGAGCTTAGTCCTTACATTCCCCAACGATTTAATTGCGACCAGCAACCTTCTGCCATCACCAACTTCCTACACACCTGGCATCATCCTTCCCTTCTCTACCAACACAGACCCTACAATATTTAAAACTCAGACATGCTCCAGCTGCTCGATCATGCTAACATTAACTTCACACTGAGGACTGTCCTCACTCACAACCATAGACTTACTCTTATCTACGCTTTACTCAAACCCCTCATTTTACATACCCTTGCCAAATCTCTCTACCAATCCCTCAAACTCTCTTCAATTTGCCACACAGAACCAAATCATCCGCATATAATAGAGGTAGGGCAACCCCCCACTCCTCTTCCATTCTCCATCATTCTAACCACCACCTCTAGTTCTTTCATCGAATTCTTTCATAAGCCCATCCATATACACATTGAATAACCAAGGAGACATAACACAACCCTGTCTCACTCCGCTATTAATCCTAAACCAATCACCATTGACAACATTTATTCTTACACACGCTTCAAAATCGTCATACATACTTTTGATTCCCCATTCAGAAGCCTACACAACACCATATATCACTATCTGCCACAGCTTTCCTATTAATCTATCATACGCTGTTGTAAATCCATAAAAGCTAAAATACAATTTATCTTCTTCTCCCTCATTTCTCAAATCATTTGTTTCAATGTAAAGATGCTGATCAAACACATCTCATACGCACTCCTATAAACGCAACTTGGTTCTTACCAACCAGTCCTCAGTCAATCGACGCACTCTTTCAACCAAAATACCGACATATATCTTACAACACTCCATAAACTTATCCCCTATAATTTCTACAATTCCCTTTCTCCCTTACCTATATAAGGGTACTATTACTGCTCTCCTACAATCCTTGGAACTATATCCCCCATAAACGCTTTATTACACAATATAATATTAATATATTATATATATATATATATTATAATATATATATATATATATATATATATATTATAGTAATATATATATATATATATCCTATTATATATATATTAATATTAATACATATACATATATAATATAACATAAGTATCATAATTTTAAAGACGTATATTATATATATAATATATATATATTTAATATATTATAATTATATATAAATAATATAATATATATATATAATATATTAATAATAATATAACATATAAAATATACATATATAATATCATATATATAATATACATATATATATAATACATTACATATATATAAATATAATATATATTATATATATAAATATATTAATATAATAGGATGGTAAACTGCCCGGGCTTAAGAATTGGGCAAATGCCCTTGGCATTTATCTGGGCATTTGTCCCAATTTGGGCATTTTAGAGGGCATTTATACTTTATATATATATAGATAATAGAGTATTATATATATAATATAATAATTATATATAATATATATATAAATATATTACGTATATATATATATATATAATATATAGTATATATAGTTGTCCCGTAGAAACGCGGGTTAGGTAGTGACCCGCCCGCGTATACGGCACATGGATATAACTTTAATCCTGAAAAATCATAATTATAAAAGTTTTACCTGTATATAGGTGAATAAAAAAATACAGCGTAATTTTATTTATCCTAATAAGTGATAAATTGTACATTGAAGTAATTTACAGTATAGTATATAAACCATAGTTTAATTACTTAAAAAGTAGGATATTTATTACATTACAGACAGTACTGTACATCTTAAATTGAACAAAAAAATTTTTTTAAATAAAAAATACAATGTAAACCTTATAATTTAACCAATAATATTTTTTTACTTAATTCCCTTAGCCTAAGTATTGTAATATAAAATTTCAAGTTAATCCAATTGCGCACAAATATTTTTTTCAAAGTGCAAATGAAGTTGAAGGAGTTGAGATGAAGCGGTTCCGACTGTAGTGCATAGGCTCTTTTTGGAAAAATACATGTGATCGGCAAGTGACGCTTTGCTTTTTAGCTCGACCAATATTTCTTTATTATGGCTTCAATTATTTCAATTCCTTTTAATTTTGAGACGCATTCCATTGAAGGATCTTTGACGATAATGAAATTAACTTGTTTTGTCATACGAAATACAGTTCACCTATGTATTTAAATCCCATCATTTACTACAGCAATTTTTTTCATCGTCATCTTCAGTATCAGAAACTGATTAACAAGTTCAGCTAACATCATTCGTTAATGTCTCCTATTCCTTCAATTTTTCTTAAATTCTTTTGGTGGAGCGTCTAAATCCATCACCACCATGAGCAATAACAATGTTTTCAACTTCATCTTCTGCAGTTGAAAATCCTTAAAATCTGTAACACATTCACTCCATAAATTTTTTCCAGCAAGCGTTAACCGAGTGTGATTTAATCTTGATCATTGCCTCCTTAACATAATTTACACAAGTCTGCAATGATTAAATTTACTCCAGTTATGACGTTGCATCGAATTCTCGTCAAGAAATTACAACTCCGTGGTGAATGTATCTTATGTAATTAGCTTCTGAAAACATCGATTCACTCCTTGATCTAAAGCTTGAAGAATTGAAGTATTGGCTGGAACAAATACAACTTCGACATTCTCATGCAGTTTTAAGCCCTTCTGAGTGACCCGCATCATTGTCAAGTATCTAACACCTTTTAAATGGCAATTCCTTTATTTTCAAGGTAACTCTTGACTTCTGAAACAAAACACTTATGAAACCAGTCTTTAAATAAATCAACTGTGACCCAAGCCTTTTTATTGGACTGCCAGAAAACTGGCAATAGATTTTTGTTTTTCCAATCATACAAAGTAGGTTCGACTTATGAAGGAAGCCAGGCTTTATTCAGTGGCCAGATGCATTGCAGCAAAATAATATTGTCACACGATCCTTTGCTGCTTTGAAGCCTGGACCTCGCTTTTCATTTTTAGAAATGTATTGGCGATCTGGCATTTTTTTTCCAGAGAAGCTCAGTTTCATCAGCATTGAAAACTTGTCAGGCAGTTACCCTTTATCTTCATTTATTTTCATAAATTCATCTGGAAAAGTTCTTGCTGCTTCATTATCTGCGGACGTCGATTTTTTAAAGCAAAAACGCTTTTGAAATTATCAAGCAACCCTGGCTAAATCTATACATTGTCATTCGATATTAAATTTGACTCATATGAGTAGAAGGCCTTGTTCAACGTTATTCGCCGCAAGGCCTCGTTTTTCGATTCTATGTCTCGAGCAATATTTAATGCCTGTCCGTTTTAACACGTATATGCTCGCAGACCGCTTGTCATTTAGATGCACTTAAAGATCTTCCTAGTATGAATGCGTTCTTAATTCTTTTACTTTGTTTTTAATTGTTCGAATGGTCGATCATTTCCCCGTATTACATGAAACAGTTTGTTATAGAAGAGCCAGCTTCTAATTAAATATTTATTCCTCTTCCAGGATTGCCAACTATCTTTTTTGTTAATTTGGTTTTGGTATGTGTCGTTTCTCAGCTTGAATAAAAAATATTTATAAAATATTGTACACACTATAAAATTGTTAAATTCAGCGAGAGAAGCCATATATACATACGCTTATCAATGCGAGTGCCAACGAGTTATCAGTAAGAGCCTATTGCCAGACAGAGCGATCCTTGTGGACTAAAGTTATTCGTTTTCTTTAAAGAATTAATGAACTAATAATTACGATTAATTTCTTTTTGTAAATTTTGATTTAATTTTTATTATTTTTAACAAATGTATGTATTACAGAATTTAATTTTATTTTGTAATTTTAATTTTTCTTTTATCATTTTTACCAACCGCAGTAATAGCAAGCCACGCTTCTAACCGAGGGACGACTGTGTTTTAATATATATATTATGATATATAATAATTATTTATATAGATATAATATATATATATATATATATAATTATATATAAATATATTATATATATAGATATTAATATATATATTAGGTATATATAATATATATTATAATAATATATAAAATATACATATAATATAAGAAATATTATAATAGTAAATCTATATCTTATATATATATTATATATATATATTATATATATATATATAATAATAGATGCAAAAAATAAGATATGCTGTCAATATTAATCAATCCTTGCTGAAAGTTAGATAATGCCCAGTTTTGGCAGGCATTTAGGACATGGGCAAATGCTGGACAAAGCCCATTTATAAATGCCTGCCCACTGGACATTTGCCATTTGTACATCCTATATATATATATATATATATATAATATAATATTTATATATATAATAAGTATAAATATAATATATCTATAATATATATAACATAATATATATAATACTAGCCGTAGACCTCAGAAAAAAAACTATCAGCAAGAAGAGAAAATTAAATTTTAACTGCCAAACCAACATCAACTTTTGATGACGTCATCAAGGTCTCGACAACCAATCTATCTCCAGGTTTAAAACCCGAACTTTCGACATTTTCTAATTTTCTTTTTCTTGTCACCATTCTACTCTTCTCAACTTTGGGAATTACATGACAATCTTTTTCAGTTTTCTTGCCTTTAAAAATAATATCAAATTTTAAATGCAAACAAATATAACAAAATATAAAAGATTTTAAATATTTTAAATATTTTAAAACTAACTTAAAATCTTAAAATTATGGAGCCGGAGTCGTAGCTGGAAAATAATTTGCCAGCTATGCAGCCCTTTATAAAACTAATTTGTAACATTGGATTAAAGTCAGTCAGTGAAAACATCACATTTTATTTCACATTATTAGTAACTATTCGGGTGTCTGATATATCTTAATATTCTTACAAGCCTTTGAGTTTTTTTTTACTCGAATCTATTGCAAACTTGCCAAACAAGCACTAACCGGTAGAGAAATCCTTCAATGCTCTGAACTAGATGGACAAAAGTAAAGATTGCAATACTGGGCAAAATTGTTCTTACCAATCATTCCTTCAGACAATCGACCGCACTCTTTCACCAAAATATCATATAATTATTTCCCTACAGACAACTCAAAACCTTAACTCCCTTATAATTCTACAGTCCCCTTTAACTCTCTTATCGCTATATAAGGGTACTATTCACTGCTCCCTCCAACACCTCGGAATATACCGCTCTCATACAAAACGCTTTGTTACACACGTTCCAAAACCATCAATCAGCTCGCCATGTTCTTTGATCATTTCACCAGTAATTTCAACTTTAACAGGCAGTTTTACCATTCATCAACTTTCTCTCTCACCCAATACCCATTAGCCGTCCTCCTTATAATCGACCTCATCCCAAAATAGCCTATTCCTCTTGCACCAATCAACCCAGCACGCATCACTATCACCTCTTCATTACTACCATGTTATGCAAGATTTTCAAAGTGATCTTTCCAGACTCCCCTAAACATGCATTTCATCATTTACAGAAAAGCACCATCCCATCATTATTCTATAGCAGGGTTCCACTTATTTATTCTTAACCTTTCGCGCTTCCTTCCAAAGAGCTTCCTATTCCTAAGTACCCCTTCATCTTCCTTCCAAACTGTTCATTTAACTCATTACTTCTCCTAGTATGCACCTTTTAGTATTTTCTTTTCCTCCATATAATTCCAAACATCTTCCTTTTTGAAACTTCATCATTGGCTTTTAGTAATTCAACCACGCCTTCTTTTTTACATTAACCGCTTGCATACCGTCTTCATTCCACCACTCGCTGTGAACATCCTTACTTCCTACTTAAGCACATCCACATACTTCCTTGCACTGCTAACAACTGATTCCTTCATTTGCTTCCCAGATTTGTTCAGTCTAAATTGTCTCACATTCAACATGATTTAAATAGATATAAATATAAGTATAAATAAATATATAATTATATATTAATATAAATAATATATATATATATATAATATATATATATATATAATAATATATAAAATATATAATATTATATATATTATATTATATATATATAATATATATATATATATAATATAATTTAGATGTGCCGAATAGACTGACACAGCCGAATCCGAATTTCGGCTAAACGTATCGGCCGAATATCACTGTCGCTAATCGGCGAATAAGGTTTAAGTTTCCAAGTTCGGTCCATCCATTGTAGGGAAAAGATAAAGAAACTTTACAGCTGGTCAACAAAAACACAGGTAAATTTTCTTGGATGACTTTGTGTTACCAGGATATATAGAATTCGGAGGTGCTGATTCCATATATATTTCTCGATTTGCTGTATCATATCCCGTTTTCGTGCAATCATGGATCCCTATTTTTTGCATATTCTCTAGGAATGACAAAATTCATGTGCGCACTACGTCCGGCCTGTAACGAAGTTACCATCCCATATATTACAGTAGCAGCAGTTAACTGGCGGTCGTTTGGTAAGCATGTGTAAACTTAGTACTCTGCATTATGGATGATAAATGACCCTGGATTGATCTTATCATCATGCGAAATACAGTCGGATTGTCCGTCATTGTTCACCCAGGGTTAACTGGACGATCTTGTATGAGAGTTGTATTGCCGAAGTTGTCCTGACCTGTTGGCTTCGAGGTTGCATCAAATGACTACTGGACCATGGACACAAGAGTAACATTTTACGTAACAGAGAAGCAGAGCTGCGGAGGCTCTGCCAGTCAGATGGTAACCTTGTGATTTGCAGTGAAGTTGCAGACCTACTACTGGCTATGGGACCCCCGCATACGATGCAGGTGAGTGGCGACTGTTTATGACCTTCCAAGAGCAGTTAATAAGTGTGTGGTTTTACACAACGGCAACAAGGTAGCTTTGGTCCAGTAGCGGTACTCGGTTCGGATGAGAGAGGAGGATGCAAAAAAATCAAAGACAGTTTGGAGAGGCTACAAATCCGGTACATGGATGGCAAATCTGCGTCGACCTCAAAAATGGTAAAACATTTGCTCGGTCAGCAAGCAGTTTCACAAATATCCTGCTTCCTGTGCTATTGGAACAGTCGGGCGGCAAAGGATCACTGGAGCAAAAGAGAATGGCCACCGAGGTAAACCTTGACGCCAGTGACAGGAGCATCTTACGTGAACCATTGTACAGAGAGAAAAACATCATCTTACCACTACACATAAAACTTGTTTGATGAAACAATTGTGAAGGCCCTGGACCATGATGGTGAATGCTTTCGCTATATATGCCCCACGTTTCCTGGTCTGAGTGACGCGAAGAAAAAAGCTGGGATATTGATGACCCACAAATATGGGACACTTCTCCGGATGCTGCCTTTGCTACAACAATGACTATGTTAGAGGTGGCTGTGGAATGCTCTTCAGATTATGCACAGAATTTTCCTGGGAAGGAAAGCCGAGAACCACTTACATTGTACAGGAACTGCTAGAACGTTTCATTCTTATGGGTAAATGAGTAAAAGTTGCACTACAACATTCCACCTAAGAAAAATTTTCCGGAATAACCTAGGCGATGTTAGTGAGAGAAGGGTGAACGCTTCCATCAAGATCTAAGTTCATGGAAGGACCTTACCAGGGCAAGTGGGATATAAATATTCAATATGTTGGAGCTTGATGAGGGATATTCCAGACGCTATGCACAGTAGTCGTCTACGAAGATAAAGTTACTACCATCGTAGGTATGTGTTACATAAGCTAAACCATTCCTTCTAGTTACATTCATGTTGTCCAACATATTACTCTTTATTCTAGAGTTGTATTATATGTTTAGACATATCATATATCAAAGACATGTATCTATATTCATGGCGATGTTTCCCTGCTTTTTTTCCCTCCCTTCAAGATATCCAATATATAAGTATATTATATTAGTACTATATAATATATAATTAATATATAATAAATATAATATGAATATATATATATATATATAACATACATATAATAATATATAATATTAATATATATATATAAATATATATATATTCCAATAATTGTGATAGACCCTCTTGAAAAAGGTAAGAATCATAAAATTTAACAAAAATCTGTTGTGACACAATATCTCGCAAATGCGATGTGATATGCAAACACCGATTACATTTTTGGAGAATCAGCCAACATCAACTAATCAATTGCGAACCCCGTCACAAGAAATTTCATGTTTACCGAGTGTTAGTATACAAGGTAATAAAGACAAAAGGAAATAAGCTATTTCTTACCTATAACGCAAACCCATTCACATATTAAAATAATTAAATTGAAAAGTGGAAAAATTCGTAGCTAGAGTATGTTGGCGGTCTGGGGCACAGGAGCTGCTAGCCTCACCGATGCCCTATGCAGCCTCCGGGAAGAAACGCCACTTTAATCGTGACAACGCTCACTCCCATCAACATCTCATATTCTTCAATTGAAGGTGTTTGAGACGTCAACCAACCCCTTCAAATTGGTGAACCTGGAGGAGTGACCAGTGCCACTGTTGCGGCACACAGAACACCGACAACCGATCATGCGCGATTGACGTGGAACACCCATCAAACCCGGCGGCCATCACTTCAAATCAAAGTTCTTCTGCTGGGCGCCCACCGGTTCGTATGCCTGTGCCGAACCTGTCGTACTCAAGCGTCTGCAGTGCGGACCACACTGCGAGTAAGAGTACAGATGGTCGAAGCCTTCTCTCAGTGACCTTAATGTGAGCACACCTAGCTCTCACCTGACAGCTGACCCGACGTCCTTCCAGGTCCGAAGAGCGGAGTGTGCTCGCGGGATTGTCACTGGGGGGAGTCCTGTGGCTCTGGGGCAGCTGAGGCGCTAGCCCCCTGAGGACTTCCTAAGCAACCTCCTGGAAGAAACGCCACGTTCAGCATTCGTGACACACCGCTCACGTCACCTTCAACATTCCAAGATTCACCTATTATTGAAGGTGGTTATCCAAGATCAAGAATTTAACCCCTTCAAATTGGTGACCCGCAGGAGTGACCCTAAATCGCTTGGTGCTGATCCAGACTGAAACGGTAGTCAGTTACTCACCCCATCAACATCTTCCGATACGCATGCCAACTTGAGCCTTAAAGGCTAGTCCGCTTCAATCGTACTCACTAATCCACATTGGATCTAAGCTTAAGAGGTAAAATGACCAGAACACTAGCAGTTCTCCCATTTCCAGGGGATAAACCTAATTTCTGCTGGACTTCCTAAATATTTCCTCTTGTTTCATAGTGTCTTTTACTTTTGACTGGATGAACGGTGACGGAATCTCATCTCTTCTCCAACCTGTCCACCTACATCCTTTCCAAGTGTTCCCACCATATGATTCTTGCTACATCCATTCACTGGTTCAATAGTGGCAAAACTTATATTTGTTTATTTTCGTTTGAAATTTATTGAGGCTCCTATATAATCCATGTCAGATAGAATGGACTTCTTTTGTTCACTCTCGGACTTCTTTTTGGTATGACGATTTTGATGCCACAAGTTCTTAAAAACCAGTCCATTAAAGTGAAACTGAACCTTCAGCTTTCAACTTTCCCCACAGTGAATAGCAGAAGCAGTCAGGAGCTAAATTTCATGCATTTCTTTCCCATGCCTCAACGATCATAATTTTTTACTGATTCATCTGATTCATGTTGAAAAAGTAGCTTGAATCGCAGATGCTAAGAAAGTAGCTACACACATAGATTTATCACATAGAAACTTAGAAAGTCTTTTTCTACTGATTTTTTAAGCTCTTCAAACGAGTGTAATTATTCCTACTAAACTTATTGCTTTTAATGCCTATTAAAAATAGATTATGCCAAAATGGAGAGGGATACCTTGGGCGAACTGTTACTTCACGTTTAATGTTTTTTTTAGTGATGTTGTCCAAATAAATAAATAAATATGGAAATAAATTTTTGCACATCTATAATCAGCCAACATTTTCTGATTGCATTCAGCAACTTATATGGATAGAGGAACTTTTTGTTCAAACCATCTTTTAAGCATATCATAAGGTCTGTTCCAGCGTGTAAGAAACGTCTTGAATTTAATTTATGCTGTTGACATTCACTGCATCTGATAAAGTTAAAGCTTGGCAGCTGCCGTTGCTGAATGGTGAAAATGAAGAGGATATTCTGCAAAGAAATAAAATATCTTTAACAGACATCTGACATAATATCTGAACGTGAATGTCATGTTGCAACATGTGAATAAAACGATGAAATTATCAGCAAGCCATCTCCCTTATCCAGTATACCCGTTTGGCCCCTTTATCCCTTAACACTAATTGAATGTCTATTTTTAGAAATTGAAAATGTTGATCGGCCGCTTAAGGATCTGACAAATACAAAGATTTTCGCCATATGGCTACAAAATTTTGCTAACTTTATTTTTTTTTGGAAAATAAGTTTCTAAATGCAATTTAAATCTGAACTAACTTCAACTTATGTTGACGTAATTTTATGTTTCTAAAGCCAATATTCCGGTCCCGAATAGTTCGGCAAAAAAGCCGAATACCGAATGATTCGGTTTTTGGCCGTAAAGGCCGAAACGAATACTTACGAATATCGGCACATACCTAATATATTATATATATATATATATTATATATATATATATATATATATATATAATAATTATATATATATATAAATAAAATATATAATATATATCAAAAAAAATAGGGAATCTGCATAGAATAAATAATGAATAGGGATGTGCTTTCGTAATGATGAAATGAAATGTGAGAGAGTGTAGAGGGACACTCGAAAATCGCAGAAACATGGCAGTCATGCGGAGTAAGTGAATGGTGGTTGATGGTGACAGATGGGTAATGGGAGATGTATGGGTAGATGGAAAGTTGAAATATGGTAAACCTGCAGATATAGATGAAATTACTGATGAAGATGATCAAGAACGGAACGAGATGGTGATGATTGGAATTGAATTGTGTACAAACGTTATGAGGGTATAGTTCTGAGGATTGGAGAGAAGGCAGTAATTGTACCCTTAATACAGGGTGGCCAAGATAAAAGAGGCCCCGTGTTATATTTGTTTTATGTATTATTATTGTATAATATTGTAGGTAGCGAATGTTATGATATCCTAACCTGGGGCGGTCGCTCGAGCGGTCAACATGATATCGAGCGGCAGTTCGCGTCTTTGCGACGTTTTCAGTAGTCCAATTTTGGAATATTGTTGTGAATAAGAGGTCTGCAGAATGCCTTTTTCAGTCCAACAAAACGAGTTTTATTGTTGAAATATTTTGGATGTAAATCGTTTAAAACGTTAAATGAAAATGTTTACGATAAAATACCCAAACACAGCTGTTCCGCCAAAGAGTGTTGTGCGGAAATGTGATTAGTAAATTGGAGCAACAGTGTTCGGTTCGCTACGCCACCCACCGTATATGCAACGTTCCAAACATTCATCGCGTCAGCTAACGGAGGAAAACGTGGTTTCCGCAAGTATTGCGCTACGCGCACACTTCACGGTTTTCGATGACATGTGTCCATGAAGTTTTTGGAGAGAAACGCACAGTTTCCGCAGGTTTATGGTCTCCAAGATCGCCCGAACTGTCTACTTGTGATGTGGTAATTTAAAGGGGAAGGTCTACAGAAACAACCCGCATACAATTGAGGAGTTGAAAACAAACATTCGCCAATGCGATTGCGGAAATCACACCACAAGAATTGGCAAACGTTTCCAGAAACATGCTGAAACATGCTGAGTTGTGTATCCAGGTTCAATGTGAACATTTTCAACACCTGTGAACTATTGAACTTTGAATGTTCAGTACCTTGTTTTCATAATAATAATTCAATATTCTGTATTTTGTATATACAATAAACGAGTTAATTGTCTGCATGTTGTTTATGAGACTTAGGGCCTCTTTTATCTGGCCACTCTGTTTTAAGGGTAAGGGGAATAAAAGAACTTTTGGAATTATAGGGGAAATTAGTTTAATTGAGTGTTGTAGGGACAGGATATGTGCCGCTATTTTGGCTGGAAAGAGTGCTGTCGAATGTCTGAATACACTACTTGACGAACAATGACGTTTAGAAGGTAGAGGATGTGTGGACCAAATCTTTACATTGAAACAAATGATTGAGAAAATGAGGGAGAAGAAGAATAAACTGTATTTAGGTCTTATGGACCTGCAACAGTCGTATGATAGGATTAATAGGTAAGCTCTATGGTAGGTGTTATCGATATATGGTGTTGGTGGTAGCTTCTGAATGTAATCAAAAGTATATATGATATGAGTGAACGAATAAATGGAAGTTGAAGTGATGGTTTAATATTAATAGCGGAAGTGAGGCCAGGGATGTGGTTATGTTCTCCTTGCGTTTATTCAATTTTTGTATATAGATGGGTAATAATAGATTAGAGGTGGGATGCAGGGGAAGGTGTTAAGAATGATGAAATGAAGAGAGTGGAGGCCCTCCCTATACATGCGATGGATTTGTTTTTGTGGCGAATCTTAATAGGGTAGAGAGATTTGGCAGGGTGTGTAAAAGGAGATGTTTGTAAGTTAAACGTAGGAAAGAGTAAGGTTATGGTTGAGTTGGGACAGTCCTCAGTGTAAAGTTATGTTAGATGGTAAGCAACTGGAACAAGTGTCCGAGTTTAGGATATATGTTGGATGAAAAGGGAATGGATGATGCAGCGTAGTAGGAAAGTAAAGTAGCTGGAGCAGTTAAATCGTTAGTGGATGTAAAGGGACTAGCCTCTCTTATGCCTGTAATTTTGCTATATTATGAGGGTATGATTTAATAATCATGATAAGTTCAAAATTCAATATACACAAACCAATAAATTACCTAAGACTCCGTAATTAATGTCATAGTCAAAAGTTAAAAGCACTGGAGTAACGGAGTAAGGGCACTTGCTTACTTTCCCTTTCAAAGAAACGGAATTACTTTTCCTGAGTAACAGAGGAACGGTAACGGAATTACTTTTTTGAATAACGATGCCCCAATTTTTATTCATTTTTATTATATAAAATTTAATGTACAGTAATTATTTATTATATTTTATGTTAAATTTAGTTATATTATTTTTATTTCTTAGTATTTATTATTCCTTTTTTTTTTTAATTCCCAGGTTACTGGGGTCCGTATTTTTTTCTAAATACAAGTTCAACTTCAATCAAGTCGTTTGACTCAACCCTTTGGTTTGCCCACCAACTCTAAACCATCATCCCGCTAAAAGTGGTAACCATCGGAGCGACCTTGAAGCCTACCCGAAGAAGTAGGCTCCCAACACCCAGCCTATCCCATTTCTTCGCAACTTTGAAGCTCACAGTGGACCCCATCCATAGGCCAGACAAAGGAGGACCGTCCTGTTGCATGTGCAACAGTTATAATCTGCACAGGGCTTAATTTTCATTATTATTATTATTATTATTATTATTATTATTATTATTATTATTATTATTATTATTATTATTATTATTATTATTACTTCTTTTCATCATTTTATTTTTATTATTTGTAATATTATATTTATTCTTCTTCTTCTTCACCTTCCTCTTTGCCCCAAGATTGGGGGTAAGGTGCTGTACAAGCATCGGAAAAGAAAAGCAGTAGGAGAACATGACAAACGTCGAAAAGAAAGCCCAGCCTTACCGCCCCCTCTGTACCATTAATTAGTGAGAGCTCGTCACAGACAGAAAATCCACCCTAGAGCATCATGGGACCGCGACGGACCCTCACTATGGTAAATCGTCAATGTAAGGGTTCATCCCCTGGCCCAGGTGGGCCACAACCATGCCCCCATACAAAACCCCGCCATTCTCTCCTATCATGCACCTTTATTCTCGCCTCTGCCAAACTCACATTTCTCTCCTTCAGACAATCGTTCACCGACTCAATCCACTTTCTCTTCGGTCTCCCAGCCGGTCGGTTCCCAACACACTCACCACTATACATCCGCTTAACCAACCGACTATCATTCATCCTTTCCACATGACCAAACCATCTCAACATACTTTCATTTATTCTCTCATTTACCCCTTTCTTCACACCACACCACTCTCTAATACGTTCATTCCTCTCTTTATCAATTCTTCTCACACCTAGCACACCCCTAAGATTGTCCATCTGAAACATTGAACTTTAGATCTATACTTCTTATTCCAGACCATAGTCTCACTACTATACAATAACACAGGTAACAACATACCCTCATGTAAGACCCTAGCACACTCAAGACTTAGTTCCTTTGCATTCACCAACGATTTAATTGCACCAGCCACCTTCCTGCCATTCACAACTTTCCAACTACACTCTGCATCGTCCGTTCCCTTCTCATCCAACATATACCCTAAATATTTAAACTCAGACACTTGTTCCAGCTGCTCACCATCTAACATAACTTCACACTGAGGAGTGTCCTCACTCACAACCATAACCTTACTCTTATCCACGTTTACTTTCAATCCCCTCCTTTTACACACCCTGCCAAATCTCTCTACCAATCCTCTCAAACTCTCTTCAGATTCGCCACACAGAACCAAATCATCCGCATATAATAGGTAGGGCACCCTCCACTCATCTCCATTCTCCACCATTCTAACACCATTTCCTGCCATCCCCACCTCGAATTCTTTCATAACCCATCCATATACAAACGAATAACCAAGGAGACATAACACAACCCTGTCTTACTCCGCTATTAATCCTAAACCAATCACCATTGACACCATTTATTCTTACACACGCTTCACTATCACTTTTACTATATATATTTATATATAACTAATTTTCTATAATTTTCAGTTATATATATATATATATATATATATATATATATATATATATATATATATATATATATATATATATATATATATATATATATATATATATATATATATATATATATATATATATATATATAATACACAAGAAACAGCACAGTTTTTTTTTTTTTTCTTTTCAAGACGGAAATAGAATTATTATCTCACCGGGAACAGAAAAGTTATTGAGTTTTTACCATATTTCTACCAGGAACAAAATAGTTTTGTTTTGTTTTTTTTCATATTTTCGCACTGCCAATATTTTTTTCCATCATTTATTAGTTAACTTTTTTGTATTTGTGCTGTGGTTTTGCTTTCTTCCTTCCTTCTTCCCTCTCCTCATTCGTACCTTCTCCTCTCTTCACAATTTCTTTTCTCTTACTTCATTCTCCTGCTCTCGTCATGGTTGAGATGGATTCTCCTCCCTCCTCTGCCGCCCCGTCTTCCCCCCTTCTATTCGCACCACCCTGAGCTGTGGTTTTCTATCGTTGACGGTATTTTGCGTACCGTCGGCGATGAACAGACAAGATATGGTATCGTCTTGTCTTTTCTCCCCGAAGACGTCTCTCTCCGTATCAGAGATTCAATTCCCGCCTTGTCTTCTTCTGACACTCCGTACACTGCTCTTCGAGATCTTTTGGTCTCTCGCATGGCACCTACTCAGGAAGCGAAGTATGAGGAGTTGCTACGTGGCACCTCGCTAGGAGATCAGAAGCCTTCTGATCTCCTGGTGCAGATGCTGTCCTTATTAAGTGGTCCTCCCACCCCCCAGGAATCAGGTTTCATCCAGGCTGGACACCTGGTGATGTCGCCTTGAAGGGAGCTCGGTTGCTTTATAACTGTTCTTGAATCCAACTTTTTTGGGTTGGAGGATAGCTCAGTAATAAAGCACCGGGTATATGGTCCTCATTCGCAGCATGGCGGTGGTTCAATCCCGGAGAAGGCAGTAAATTTTTACCTTCCCACTTTATATGTTTTTTTTCTTTATAGAGAGCATATATATATATATATATATATATATATATATATATATATATATATATATATATATATATATATATATATATATATATATATATATATATATATATATATATATATATATATATATATATTTTAGCGTGGTGCTGGTTTGTTTGGAGTTAGTGGTCAAACCAAAGGTCGAGTTAAAGACTTGATTACAGTTGAATTTGTATTTTTAGAAGAAAATAACACGGACCCCAGTTACCATGGCAATACGAGAAATATCATATGCTTTAATAAGCTTTAAGACTTCATAAAATGGTAAAAATCCATAATTCTTGTGAGTAATTATAAAGCGTCGATGTAAGGCGAAAATGGCGGCAAGAAAAGATGCTAGAGGCATGTCAGTAGTATCAAAGATGAGGACGCACGACAGTCGTATTCATAATTTTTAAATTTGCCATGGTGAGAAAAAGAGTTCGTTAATAAACTCCGCTATTGCATTTGCGTGCTATGTTGGTAAGATTGACCTGACCTCAATTACCACAGATACTCCCCTGCAGTGCTGAAGGCACGAAACTATTCCAAATAGCGCGCCGGCCATCGAATGTGCCTACCCCTGCTCGATATTCTAGTAAGCGGTTGGGATGGAGTCTGGACAGGATTCCCAGATTGTGAGCGGGTGATCGGGCGAGTCGGAACATCTGCATGTGTCGTAAGAGTAGCCCGAGGTGGAGCTGGAGGTGAAGAATCCTGAGCCGGAGTGGAGGGAGGCAAGGATGACGATGACCGTGCGGGTGGAGTCTGAGCCGGTCGTATTGGTGCTGTTGGCTGAGGAGAAGGAAGAGGATCAGGAAAAGGGAGAGGAGGAGGAGGAGGAGGAGAAGGAGGAGGAAGAGATGCAGGAGGAGAGATAGGAACGTTAAAAGAACGAGTTGAAGGAGGAGAAATTGAAACAAAAGGTAAAGCGTCAGGGTCGAGAACAGGAAGAGGATTCGCCTCGAAGAAAGCAGGCTTAAGGCGGTCGATCGAAACGACCTCTGTGCGTGTGGGACGTTGGATCGTGAAGAATTTCTCCTTCCTAAGTATCACAGGAAAAGGTCCGTCGTACTTAGGTTGGAGAGCGGTGCGGTGGGAGTCATGTCGAACGAAGACATGAGTGCAGGAGGAAAGGTCCTTAGGGATATAGGAATGCACCTTGTGTGGACGAGAAGGAGTTGGTCTCCACGACGAACAGCGCCTCAAGCGGGTAAGATAAGCAAGCGGGTCGGCTGTAGAAGGAGGAGAAGACTGAGAGAAGAAGTCTCCAGGAAGACGAAGAGGAGAACCATACACTAATTCAGCAGCCGAACAGTGCAGATCCTCTTTAACTGCGGAGCGAATGCCAAGCATTACAAACGGGAGAGCATCAGTCCAATTTTCCGGATTGGGCTGAGCTAGAAGAGAAGCCTTTAGCTGACGGTGGAAACGTTCAATAATGCCGTTCGCTTTTGGATGAAAGAAGTCGTATGAATCTTCTCTGAACCAAGAAGATTCATCAAATCTCTCCATAAGAAGGATTCAAAAGGTCTACCTTGGTCCGTTGTGACAGAAAGCGGCACACCAAAGCGCGAAATCCAATGAGCCAAGAAAGCTTTAGCTATGGATTCCACGTCAACAGAGAGAGGGATAGCCTCGGTCCATCGTGTGAACCGATCTATACACGTAAGAATGTATTTCTTACCGCGGGAGGGAGGCAGAGGTCCAACGATGTCGATGTGGACACGTTCAAAGCGAGCACCAGGGGGTAAGAAGGTGCCTAGAGGGGACTTGGTGTGACGGTGTACCTTAGAACGCTGGCAGGGAAGACAAGTGCGACACCAAGTTGCTACGTCGGCATTCAGATCAGGCCACACAAATCGGGCAGCAACCAGTTTGCGTGAAGCCTCAATGCCAGGGTGGGAAAGCGAGTGAAGATTGAGGAAAACAGCCTTACGGAACGATGCAGGTACGAAAGGACGAGGAGATCCCTGAGAGACATCGCACAGAAGTTTCTTCTCTATCCCAGGGAGTTGGAGCCACTCCAGCTTGAGAGAAGAATCTTGTGGAAGCGCAGGATCCTCAGTAGTCTGGCACGTTGCCATAGCGTTGTAGTCGATGTTGGGTAAGGCTGAAATCGCGTCGATTTCAATGCGGGAGAGAGCGTCAGCAGTGAAGTTGTCAACACCTGAAATATGTCTGACATTAGTGGTGCGAGACATACTCAAGGTGACGAGCTTCTCGAGGAGTTCGTTTCTGGAGACCATAGCGAAGGTAAGTGGTTTGTGATCAGTGAGTATGTGGAACTCACGACCCTCCAGAAAGTAGCGGAAATGACGAACGGCGAGATACATCGCAAGTAACTCCCTCCCAAAAGCACTGTAGGAGTCTCAGGAGGTTGCAACTTGCGAGAGAAAAAGGCGAGAGGAGACCACACTCCGTTCAGGTGCTGCTGGAGGACACCTCCGACAGCAAAATCGGAGGCATCTACCTGAACTCTGGTCGGAGCTGTCCTGAGGGTGGACCAAGAGAGTGGCAGAAGCGAGTGCTTCTTTTGAAGCTTCAAAAGCAGCAGTGTAGCTTCGTCAGACCAGTCCACTTTTGTAGAACTGCCTCGATTTGAGAAAACGATGATAGAAGTTAAGCATGCCGAGGTACTGACGAAGCTGCTTCTGAGAGACAGGCCTAGGGAAGGTGCGAATGGCCTCCACGCGCTCTGCAAGAGGACAAATGTCATCCGCTGAAACAGTGTGTCCTAGAAAGGTAAGAGAAGGAACACCAAAAACACACTTTGCCGGGTAGACGCATGCCACATTCGTCCAACCTGTCAAAAACTGCACGTAGATGTTGCTCATGCTCGGCAGGAGAAGAGGAAGCTATGAGGAGGTCATCCAGATAAGCAAAGGCGAAGGGGAGGCCTCTAAGAACGTCATCGATGAAGCGTTGAAAAGTCTGAGCTGCACCCCTCAAACCGAACGGCATTCTGGTATACTCAAAGAGGCCAAAAGGGGTGATGATGGCCGTCTTCGGTATGTCCTCTAGTGCGACTGGGATCTGGTGGTAAGCCCTCACAAGATCCAATTTACTAAAAATGGATTTACCAGCCAGATTAGAGGTGAAAGACTGGATGTGAGGGACCGGGTAGCGGTCTGGTATCGTACAAGCGTTCAAAGCCCTAAAATCTCCCACAGGCCTCCAATCAGAAGCACCTTTAGGGACCATATGGAGGGGGAGGACCATGAACTTTTGGAAGGGCGGACGATACCAAGTTCAAGCATGTGCTCAAACTCCGCCTTGGCTGCCTTGAGGCAGACGCCGAGCACGAGCGAAAGTGGGAGAGCCAGTAGTCTCTATATGATGGCGCACAGAATGTTGAACAGGAGAAGAAGAAGAACAAGGGTTCAACAGCGCCGGAAAATCCTTCTGCAGGATGGTGAAGAAGGGGGAGGTCCCAGAAGAAGGAGCAACCGCAGAGATGCCTTTAAGAGCAGAAGAAA
>JABUQX010135765.1:27500-40000 GCA_015478945.1 Trachelipus rathkii
CAAACCCCTCCTTTTACACACCCTACAAAATCTCTCTACCAATCCTCTCAAACTCTTCAGATTCGCCACATAAAACCAAATCATCCGCATATATATATATATATATATATATATATATATATATATATATATATATATATATATATATATATATATATATATATATATATATATATATATATCTATATATATATTTACATACAAATAAATATATATAATATATATATATATATATATATATATATATATATATATATATATATATATATATATATATATATATATATATATATATATATATATATATATATATATATATATATATATGTATATATATATATATATATATATATATATATATATATATTTAGGGATGTACCGAACCAGAATTTTTGGTTCCGGACGGAACCGGAACTTTTTGAAAAAGTAGAAAGTTCCGGCCGGAACCGGAACTTTTCGACTTCAGCTACACCTACATAAGCTGCGTTTCCAGAAGCCCGACTGCAGCCCGGGTGGGCACACAGGCGCACATGCATCGCTTCCAGAGCCCGTTTGCGCACTTCTACGTCACGTAAACGTCACAGTCAGGCGCTCGTTGTTAAATCCTCGATTTCGAGAATTATTAAACGCATGCGCAGAAGAATACTTTGTTTACAAACAAATCTTTTACAAAACATGTCGGAAATGGCTTGCCAAAATTTTTTAATACTTTAGTTAACTTTTTTATTAAGGATACTAATATATCGTATCATTTCATAAAATAGATAATATTAGCAGTATAAGAGTACAGTTAGTGCCAGCGATTCGATGTTTCAGGTACAGTTTTCTTGTTTTTCGACACTTTACTGAGCAGCCAAAGTCGATTTTTGTGAATATGGGCCGCACTCAAGCCCTGGAAACGCAGCCATTTCTACTCTAAAGCTTGTCTGATTAACAAGTGGAGTCTCTCTAGAAGTATCTGTCATCTTGTCATATCCATACTGTGAGCTCTTAGTTCTGTAAGCCAAAATTTTGGATAAGCGGATCAATAAATTTATTAAGTAAAAAAGGAATATACTATAGCTGCATTTCCAAAGGCCCAGCCCGTGCAAAACTCCGATCTGTTCTTCGAATTGAAAAACAAGATTAACCAATCAGAGAACAGGAAATTTTGAGTACTTGGAAACGGCCGAGCGAGCTCGTTTGATCAGCTGGCAACGTGCACCACTCTTATCATGGTCGTACAGGAAATAGGCCTGAACCCAAATCTGGCGAAATAAAAAACGAACCTTATATTTTTTGCCAGACGACGTTTTTAAGGGCTTTTTATTAGTAGAAAAACTGAAAAGATATATCAATTATAGATAATGAAGTAGTAATTATTAATTACAAAGTTATAAATATTATATATATATATATATATATATATATATATATATATATATATATATATATATATATATATATATATATATATATATATATATATATATCAACTCAACCTTTGCCACCCCCTAAATGAAATTCTTGCCTACGCCCATGACTCTTATACTTATATGTATCTATTTTTTATGAAATGATACGATATATTAGTATCCTAAATATAAAAGTTACTAAAATATTTTAAAATTTTGGCAAGCCATTTCGACACATGTTTTGTAAAAGATTTGTTTATAAACAAAGTATTCTTCCGCGCAGCTCGCCCGTTTATTAATTCCCCAAATCGAGGATTTAACAACGGGCGCCTGACTGTGACGTTTACGTGTCGTAGAAGTGCGCAAACGGGGTCTGGAACGATGCATGTGCGCTTGTGTGCCCGCCCGGGCTGCAGCGGGCTTGAAGCGCAACTTATATAAAGTCTACGGGTCTTCAAAGTTTAAAAGCTTTTTCAGAAGCGGGTAACGTGTTTGAGGATGACGTTTAACACCACAACATGGAGAGCAACTTATTTTTCTACACCACAACATTTCAAATCAAATAATTTTAAGTAAGAAAATTATGGGATCTTGTTTAAAATTTTAAAATTTTTGCTTAAACAGTTTAGTTAATATTTTGTTTTGTAGTAGTTTCTACTTTAAAGTTAATTTCTTTTAATAATAATAATAATAATAATAATAATAATAATAATAATAATAATAATAATAATAATAATAATAATAATAATAATAATAATAATAATAATAATAATAATAATAATAATAATAATAATAATAATAATAATAATAATAATAATAATAATAATAATAATAATAATAATAATAATAATACCCTGTACAAATTTTATTTATCCCCAGGTCTAGATTCTAAAGCAGGATTGGCACAAAAAAAGATCAAATGATTTAAATCAACTGATTTTTTACTATTTTTCTTTTTTTATTAAAAATCATGATTTTTTTTAAATTTTTAGACCACTTTTTTTCTAAATTAATAATTAATCCTAGCTATTACCTAATAATGATAAGTATATTTCATCTACATAATAAGTAAATTCATCAATGTTGTTTCAAGTCATTTTTAATAAAGAAATAAATAAAATTAGAGTACTCAGATATTATATATATATATATATATATATATATATATATATATATATATATATATAAAAATATATATATATATATATATATATATATATATATATAATTTAAATAACTTAATTAAACTAAATAATTATATATTTACCAATTTTATTATTAATTAGGCAATAAATAGAATTATTAATTAAAAAAAAAAAAAAATAAAAAAAAGCAATTTGTGTCTAAAAAAATAAAAATAAATAAAAAAATCTCAAAAAAATCAAAAATATCCCCAACCCCGTTCTAGAGTATTAAAGCTACCCGTTCGAGTGTAAAAATATTGTTTCATATTTAAAGTTTTCGAAAGTATAGAGTCGAAGGTCATTTTATCATGATATTTGTTCACATACAGTCGTCCCCTAGAACGTGGTTAGAACGCGATCTTGCTATACCGCGGTTGGCAAAAAGATAATAAAAAAAATTAAAATTACAAAATTACAAAAATAAAATTAAAATTCTGTAATACATATGTTAAAAAGATAAAAATTAAAATTAAAATTGCAAAAAATTAAATAAAAATAATACATACATATGTTAAGATAATGAAATGAAAAGAAAAAAAAAGTTTGGTGAGCTAAAAAGGCAAAAGCGTCAATTACCGATGACGATGTATTTCTCAAAAAAGCAGCCAATACAACCTACAGATTCTGGACTGCCTTCATCTCTTACACCTCCAACTTCATTTACAATTTGAAAGAAACTATTTTTGTGCTCAATTGGCTAAACTTTAAAATTTTATATTACAGTCCTCAGGCTATTCAATTAAATATATAAAAACAATTTTATCTCCAAATTTTTTAAAGGTTTGTACATTGTATATTTTTTCATTTAAAAAAACTAAAAAACTTTTTTGCTCATTTTAAGATATGTAGAGTACTGTACTGTAATAAATATCCTACTAATTAACTAGTCAATAAAATATGTTTATATACTGTTCTGTAAATAACATTGTATCTGCAAATTTATTCAATTATTATTAAGGATAAGTAAAATACTGCTGTTATTTTATTCACCTTATACAAAGGTAAAAATTTTAAAATTAATGATTTTTCAGGGGGTTTAAAGTTATACGTTCTACGAGGGACGACTGTATATCAATTTTCAATATTATTTTTTATGCATAATCATAACTGTGTAAATGACAAATCAATTATTGAATTTTATTAAGAAAGACATTTGAAAAAGTAGAAAGTTCCGGTTAGTTCCGGCCGGAACCAAGCTAGTTCCGGCCGGAACCGGAACTTCCAAAAAATCGAGGTTCCGGCCGGAACTTCCGGCCGGAACCTGGTTCCGGTACATCCCTAATATATATATATATATATATATATATATATATATATATATAATTTTTTATATATATATATATATATTATATATATATATATATATATATATATATATATATATATATATATATATATATATATATATATATATATATATATATATATATATATATATATATATAATATATATATATATATATATATATATATATATATATATATATATATATATATATATATATATATATATATATATATATATATATATATATATATATATAGGATGGACAATTAGGGGCGTGTTAGCTGTGAGAAGAATTGATAAAATGAGGAATGAACGTATTAGAGAGTTGTGTGGTGTGAAGAAAGGGGTAAATGAGAGAATAAATGAAAGTACATTGATATGGTTTGGTCATGTGGAAAGGATGGTTGATAGTGGGTTGGTTAAGAGGATGTCTAGTGGTGAGAGTGCTGGTAATCGACCGGCTGGGAGACCAAAGAAGAAGTGGATTGAGTCAGTAAAGGAATGCCTGGAGGAGAGAAATGCGAGTTTGGCAGAGGCGAGAAGAAAGTGCCTAATAGGAGTGAATGGCAGAGGTTTTGTGAGGGGGTATGGTTGTGGCCCACCTGGGCCAAGGAATGAACCCTACATTGATGAGATGCCATAGTGATGGTCTGTTGCAGTCCCGTGAAGCTCTAGGGTGGATTTTCTGACTGCGATGAGTTCTCACTAATATAATAATAACAATAATAATAATAACATTAATATTTATATATATATATATATATATATATATATATATATATATATATATATATATATATATATATATATATATATATATATATATATATATATATATATATATATATATATATATATATATATATATATATATATTTCCAGAGTGTTTCTTCTTCTGCAGAATTACACCGATGGGGTGTTTCAGATTTCCCTTTACACGAAGTTGCAGGTCAAAAAGTATTGACAGAGAATTGGTGGAGAATAGCTTTCTATCATCTCATGAAAATAACAGCAAAACATCAATGGAGAGAGAGGAAATAGTGGGTCTTAAATGAGACTCTTGTTAAGTTTTAATTTTACTAAAGATAACTTTATCTTCATCAGATATGATATATAAATATAAATAATTATATTTCCTTTTTCTTTAATAAAACTTAGTCAACATAAATATATTTCAATTTCCTTTTTAAATAAATATGTGTTATCATTCATTGTCATATCCTTAATTTTTACTTTTATACATAGATTCTTCTTGTGAGCAAAATATAACATCAAAATATATATTATCTCGTAGACAAATTATAAAAAGTTGAATAAATAATATATTCGTGAAAATGAGAGCATTTGAGGAGAGAGTTAACATGGAATCGATACTCACAGTATATCAGTCTTTAAATAAATATTGAAACAGCAATATTTATTGAACGTTTTTCTTCACAAAAATATTCTTTACGGAGTTAACAAATAATAATCTTTCAGATAGATTTCACAAATAACAGTTTTTCGTTTGAGTATAGTAAATAAGCATTTACGAACAAATAAATATTATTCAAATATTATTTAAAACATACAAAATTCTCACTTGCTAGAGTAATAAATAACTTCTAAGAAAACTTCACTTCACAAAATATCAATGTTAAAATAATAAGTCACTTCACATTTAAGAAATAAATAATTCACAGTACCGTAGCCTCTCAATCGGCTAAACAACAGAATTTAACTCTCCACTCCTCAAGTCAACAATACGTCTGACTCCATCAACTTGCTCCTCAAAGACTACTCACTATTTAACTGCGCTTGCAACTATATAAGATTCTCGTTGCAAACTCTACTCTAAATGTAAACATTATATACTACTGACATTTCTTTTGTTTTTCTAAGAATCTAACTGAGCTAATGTATTTTACAAAAGGAAATACATTTGAACGGTATAGAAAACTCCCCTTCCTAGCTAAAGACTTTCTTAAGAATAAGAATTACTACTCGTTTGAACACAAATGAGCTACATAAAAACAAAAGGAATCATTACTATTATAGACATTTTATTTACATAAATATGAACTAATAAATAATATATTATCATAAAAAAAAAATTTTTTTCTCAATTCTCTTCCCGACTCACCGAAAATCTTTTCCATATTTTGGATTTATGTACAGGACTGTCAAGGGTTCTTATGATAAAATAGATAAAAAAATATAATATATACATACTATAAACATTTCTTTACATTCCATCCAACCATTTACTTAATGTAACCAAGTTAGAACAGAATATAAGAACAAGAACAGAATACCCTTGAACAAGAAAAACATTACTCTGAAAAAGACATATTATTTCGGTCATGAGAACAAGAAGGAAGATTGAACGAATCATCATTACGAGGTGTACTAGATTTGGCAATAGATTTGGGAAAATGACATTTTCAACTTCATCTTCTGATTCATCACACGAATCAATGTGTTCATTACCATCATATCTGTCCTTATTAAAATGAACCTTTTTAATGCCAGGATCGAATACCTGATTCTGTCTGTTAGAAAAAACACTATTTTCTACCCGTAATTGAACCATAAAATATGCTTTTTGAAACATCTTTATATTTACATGAGAAAAATGAAAACTTGTACAAGGTTCGTTAAACCTTTGGTACTTGTACTCGTACCAAACTATAGAGGAATTTATCTGACTGTGACAAACTTTATCAACCTTATGACATACTACTTTTATGTTCGGAAAATTCAACTTAAGATTAAGGTAGGGATAAAACTTTTTATCACGTAATGAATTATGTACAAAATCAGAACTATTAAGCTTGTTCCGATACCACTTTAATAGATATTGACAAGGGGATTTACTCAGACTGGGCTCGTTCCGAGCTTTTGAGAACTCCATAATTTCACTATTTTTCTTTGGAATGAAAAGAATATCGTCAATAAGTGAAATACTAGGATTGGATTTTATATGGAGATTTGACAGGCTCGTAAGGTGCTTTACCTCTACTTTACTGAATCGATTTAACCCATAAGCTAGTTCATAGTTTAAAACCATCGTATTCGTGAGCGATGAACACTCATAAAAGGAGTTAGAAAACAAGTCAGTTGTAATCCTACTTAGAAAATTTATATTACATTCCACTAAAGTCAGTTTTTCACGACTAGCTTTATTATTTAAAATCCATTTCATTTTTGTGTTTACACCCTTATCTATAACTACTTTTAAATTCTTAAATACCTTCATATTGCCACATAAATTTAATTGAGTTGAACAAGGTTTTACCTCGGTTCTAGGAGACGAGAGTTTTACAGATGGATAATCTTGCTCAAAAAGATCATCATTTACGAAATTTACATTTGACATTTTCGTATTCTGATTTATAAAATTTGTCTCTAAAGGGTTAATAACGACATTTCGAGACATTAAACTCGTTCCCTTTTCCAAAAATTTGAATCATAATATGAATTTGACTTCGACGAAATCGAACTTGAATGCGGACAAACACGGAAATTTGACGTGTGTCTTGACTGATTTGAAGGCGGAGAAAATGAACTATTTGAATAAAATTCATGCCTTTTTGGCTTATTATTCTCATATTTGCTATATAAACTTGCAATTGGAACATAATTTGGGTCCAAGCAACTTACCTTTTCATCAAAACTTTCACCTTCAAAATGAACAGGATGCGGTGTCTTTCTACCACTTTTACTGTTTTCGCAATTTCGTTGGGCGGAAAAATAATGATTAGAATAATTAATTTGAGAATTATTTGAATAATTAGCACCTATGCTATGTATATTTGTCGAATTATGACAATAATTAACATTTGAACTTCTTTTTGAACCATTTTGACCTCTGTCAAAGTTTGAGTTTGAACTGTTATGTACATACTGACCTTGAAAATTAAAAGAAGTTTCACGACTTTCGTGACCATTTGAAACGATATTTATATGAGAATTTTCTCTGTCTGCAGAGAAACTTTCAAATTCCTCATGCGAAGAAAGATTTGAATCATAATCTGGATCCAAATGAAGGACTTGAGACATAATATTCTCTTCGGAATATTGAAGTGAGTGAGGGGAAATATCACGATTTCGAATCGGGTTTTTATTACTACTATAATAATCTGTACGATTCTCGGGGTATAAAAGATTGACTTGTGATGAGGAATTTTCATCTAGTTCCGGATAAGAATGATGAGGATAATTTCTATCACGTTGATTTTCGTGATTTTCATATGTATCGAATGACAACTCATGAGACTGGTTTTGACCAGTGGGTCGACTGGGACGAAAATTTGAACGGAGATTTGAATGATTTGGAGCATAATTATTCTGCTCAGATTGAGTTATATACCTTACCCTCTTCAATCCTTCAGGAGAGAAAGGTTCCTAGTTCCCTTGCACCTACCTTGCGTCCCACGTACGTGATTTTTCTGGCACATTGTGCAAAATGGGCGAAATATACATTTTGAGGTCGGATGTCCGTGGTTTTCACAAGACTTACAGAAAAGAACTTTACGTTTAGGTTGATTATTAGATACAGAATGATAAGAATTATTAGAAAAACTTGAAGATTTAGGCATACTTTTCGTATTATAAGCCTGAGAAAATGATTGCTGAGCAGCACCTTTTTCAGCATGCGTAGAATATATTGGAACATTAGAAGCTTGATAAGAGTTTTTACCTGATGCGGAAGAGATTTTACCATCATTAAGAACATGGTTTTTCTTTAAATAAGCCTGTACCTGTTTAGGTATTGAGTTCTGTATATCAAATTCCTCGTGTATAATTCGTTGCAGTTGAGGTTTTGTATTAGCATACAAAGTTGAAAACAAAAGTAAACGTCTTTGTTCATCTGTAAATTTGACATCGTGAATTAAAGAAGATGAGTCGATAAATATTTGCAACGCTCTCTGTGCATCAGTAATGAATTCTGGTAATGATTTATTACTGCTCCATTTAATATTTACGAATTCGTTGAAGGCTTCAAAAGAACTTTTTGAACAAATCGGATTTAAAATGAGCGACAATTCAGTCTTGAACTCTTCCCAAGATTTCGGATTCTTTAGTTCCGGGGTTGAATTTATAAGAAAGCCAACGTTACCTTCACGAATATTCAAAAAACGAACGTATGTACGTAATT
Organism: Trachelipus rathkii; assembly: GCA_015478945.1. Classification (NCBI taxonomy): domain Eukaryota; kingdom Metazoa; phylum Arthropoda; class Malacostraca; order Isopoda; family Trachelipodidae; genus Trachelipus; species Trachelipus rathkii. The sequence continues at coordinate 36,507 of JABUQX010135765.1, forward strand.
TTTCCGTATCGGATTCTATACCTTCATCTTGAAAATACAATTCTACTGATGAAAACCAATCGCTGAGACTGATACCTTTCCAAGAATTGTCAACAAAACCAATTAATAATGGGATGTTTGGCTTCGAGTGGGAGAGACGGTCTATATTTAAAATAGGTCTAGACATAGTTTGAGAATTATCAAGAACGGAAGAAGAAAGATTTTGACTCGAGTCTCCGGCAATCGGATTTGACTCGTCGATAGGAGTTTTAATGGATTCGTCCTCGTTTATTTTTACACTATCTTCGTCGTCGGACGGCATAGAAGGAATAAAATATAAAGGAAGAAATATGAAAACTAGGAAAATAATATATTATAAAAAAAAAAATTTTGTAAAATACCAAAAATTTTGACCAGAAAAAAACTTACTCGAACCAGAAATGTTATATGGATAGATGGAATGTCCAGAAATATCTATTTGTATTCTTGATGAAAGTGAAGACTTTTTCTTCAAATGAATATTAAAAAAATATATTCTTAATCATAAAATTTAAAATAAATAAATAAATAAATAAATAATGAACCCTGAACCTATCCTCTTGCGGTATCCAGCAATTTTTCTTTCACTCCAAAATATGGTCAAACTTCTCGTTGAGTCTTGGAGAATTTGGCAAAAAAATATTTTTTTCTTTTCTTTCTTTTCGTGCTTGCAGTACCTCAAAAATATTAAAAATTATTAATACACATTGAAAAATAATATAAAAAAAAAAAAAAAAAAAAATATATATATATATATATATATATATATATATATATATATATATATATATATATATATATATATATATATATATATATATATATATATATATATATATATATATATATATATATATATATATATATATATAATTTGGATAATTTCTTTTATAAAAATAATTCCCTAACTCCCTTAAATAGCAAAACTGACGATTTTATGACGAAATTTTTCCACCCACAACGCACACATACGATAAATTACCTCCCGAAAAATGCTACAGTCACACTTTACAAAAAAAAATAATAATAATTATTTAATTTTTGAGTTGCACAGATTAATTTCTCTTGCGATTTTTTTTTTCCTTTGAGTCAGACAGGAAAATTTTTAAAATCTTTCATTAAATATTTTATATTTTGGAAAATTAAATGAGTAATCCTTCACATGTACTACATTCGTTAGTAATGTACAGCAAAATAAAATAATCCTTTTCTTTCTCTGGTATCTCAAAAAAGAGATTTGATTATCTACTGCGTAGCATAATGTTGTTGTCTCTATATCTACATATATATTATATATATATATATATACATATATATATATATATATATATATATATATATATATATATATATATATATATATATATATATATATATATATATATATATATATATCGAAAAATATAAAATATTTTTGTAAATATATATATATAAGAAACAAGTTTTGAAAAAATTTTCAGCTTACAAAAAATATTAATAGTATTTTTAATATATAAGCCTAATAAAGAAAATGCGTCATTACAATTCTGACAGATGATTTCAAACACAACAGCTGCGGAGTAATTGAGTGCGAAAATCTACTCTCGAACTTCCTACCTTTTGTTCCAGTGTATGAAAAAAATAATGAAGCAAATATTTTTACATTAAAATATTTGACAGCAAAAAAATAAATACGCCAATTCTACTACTTTTTTGTTTCCAAACACGTATTTCAGAATGTATTTATATTTAAAATTTTAAATATAAATAAATATAAACATTTAACTGTTTGAATATTATGAGACAGACATTTGATTAAGGAGAGTTGGTTTGAGGCTATCATCCACAATCTGTGACGTCAGAAGGAAGATGATGCGTCGACCAATAGCAATCGATCTTTTAACTTATAACTAAATATATATAATATAATATATTTACTATTATTTAAAATGTATTATTTATACTTTTATTTATAAATATATGAGAAAATAAATTATTTTAATAAATATTTTTAATATTTTACCAAATATTTAATCATAAAATAATAACTACACTCACATAAATTTCCTTGAGAAAACTTTTTATTTTTACCTCAATTTAGGCAACAAACCCAATTATTCCAGCAAAAATCTTCTGGTAAACCATATGAATAATGTCGGAGAATTTTGAAGAATCTCGAAGATCTCGAAAATCAAATGAAGAATCCAATATGAAGAAATAACTCGTAGCTTCCTGACAATCTTCAGACAGCATACAATCCAAGATGGCTGATTTTTCTTCAGACAGAGACAACAGAAATTCCACATATAAAAATTTTTCCACGATCGCCACTCTTTTCAAAAAGAGAATCAAAATCATAAACTGAGCCACTTTTAATATAAATGTCCTTAGTTACGATCAATACTTTCTTTAATAACAGTCCTAGTCACGTTCGACACTTCTTTCCAGAGTGTTTCTTCTTCTGCAGAATTACACCGATGGGGTGTTTCAGATTTCCCTTTACACGAAGTTGCAGGTCAAAAAGTATTGACAGAGAATTGGTGGAGAATAGCTTTCTATCATCTCATGAAAATAACAGCAACATCAATGGAGAGAGAGGAAGTAGCAGGTCATAAATGAGACTCTTGTTAAGTTTTAATTTTACTAAAAATAACTTTATCTTCATCAAATATGATATATAAATATAAATAATTATATTTCCTTTTTCTTTAATAAAACTTAGTCAACATAAATATATTTCAATTTCCTTTTTAAATAAATATGTGTTATCATTCATTGTCATATCCTTAATTTTTACTTTTATACATAGATTCTTCTTGTGAGCAAAATATAACATCAAAATATATATTATCTCGTAGACAAATTATAAAAGTTGAATAAATAATATATTCGTGAAATGAGAGCGTTTGAGGAGAGAGTTAACATGGAATCGATACTCACAGTATATCAGTCTTTAAATAAATATTGAAACAGCAATATTTATTGAACGTTTTTCTTCACAAAAATATTCTTTACGGAGTTAACAAATATTAATTCTTCAGATAGATTTCACAAATAACAGTTTTTCGTTGAGTATAGTAAATAAGCATTTACGAACAAATAAATATTATTCAAATATTATTTAAAACATACAAAATTCTCACTTGCTAGAGAAATAAATAACTTCTAAGAAAACTTCACTTCACAGAATATCAATGTTAAAATAATAAGTCACTTCACATTTAAGAAATAAAATCACAGTACCGTAGCCTCTCAATCGGCTAGACAACAGAATTTAACTCTCCACTCCTCAAGTCAACAATACGTCTGACTCCATCAACTTGCTCTCAAAGACTCCTCACTATTTAACTGCGCTTGCAACTATATACGATTCTCGTTGCAAACTCTACTCTAAATGTAAACATTATATACTACTGACATTTCTTTTGTTTTTCTAAGAATCTAACTGAGCTAATGTATTTTACAAAAGGAAATACATTTGAACGGTATATATATAT
>JABUQX010135765.1:45000-57679 GCA_015478945.1 Trachelipus rathkii
GCATCATAAATTGAAGGGAACGAGAGTATTGATGAAATACTATTAACTCATCAGTGTGTATTACTATCTGTGTGTGTGAGTTGCATCATTCCTAATATATATATATATATATATATATATATATAGGCATATATATATATATATATATATATATATACATCTATAAAAAAAGAAGTATATAAATATATATATATATATATATATATATATAGATATATATATATATATATATATATATATATATATATATATATATTCTTTCTTTCTTCACCTTCCTCTTTGCCCCAAGATTGGGGGTAAGGTGCTGTACAAGCATCGGAAAAGAAAAGCAGTAGGAGAACATGACAAACGTCGAAAAAGAAAGCCCAGCCTTACCGCCCCCTCTGTACCATTAATTAGTGAGAGCTTGTCACAGACAGAAAATCCACCCTAGAGCATCATGGGACCGCGACGGACCCTCACTATGGTAAATCGTCAATGTAAGGGTTCATCCTCTGGCCCAGGTGGGCCACAACCATGCCCCCATACAAAACCCCGCCATTCTCTCCTATCATGCACCTTTATTCTCGTCTCTGCCAAACTCACATTTCTCTCCTTCAGACATTCGTTCACCGACTCAATCCACTTTCTTCGGTCTCCCAGCCGGTCGGTTCCCAACACACTCACCACTATACATCCGCTTAACCAACCTACTATCATTCATCCTTTCCACATGACCAAACCATCTCAACATACTTTCATTTATTCTCTCATTTACCCCTTTCTTCACACCACACCACTCTCTAATACGTTCATTCCTCTCTTTATCAATTCTTCTCACACCTAGCACACCCCTAAGATTGTCCATCTGAACACATTGAACTTTAGATCTATACTTCTTATTCCAGACCATAGTCTCACTACCATACAATAACACAGGTAACAACATACCCTCATGTAAGACCCTAGCACACTCAAGACTTAGTCCTTTGCATTCACCAACGACGATTCGTACCAGCCACCTTCCAAGCACTATTGTACCTCCACATGACTCTGCATCGTCCGTCTCTCTCATCCAACATATACCCTAAATATTTAAACTCTGACACTTGTTCTAGCTGCTCACCATCTAACATAACTTCACACTGAGGAGTGTCCTCACTCACAACCATAACCTTGCTCTTATCCACGTTTACTTTCAAGCCCCTCCTTTCACACACCCTGCCAAATCTCTCTATCAATCCTCTCAAACCCTCTTCAGATTCGCCACACAGAACCAAATCATCCGCATATAATAGGTAGGGCACCCTCCACTCAACTCCATATTCTCCACCATTCTAACACCATTTCCTGCCATCCCCACCTCAAATTCTTTCATAACCCCATCCATATACAAATTGAATAACCAAGGAGACATAACACAACCCTGTCTTACTCCGCTATTAATCCTAAACCAATCACCATTGACACCATTTATTCTTACACACGCTTCACTATCGTCATACATACTTTTGATTCCATTCAGAAGCCTACCACCAACACCATATATCACTAACACCTGCCATAACGCTTCCCTATTAACTCTATCATACGCCTGTTGCAAATCCATATATATATATATAATTTATTCTTCTTCTCTTTCTTTTTCAATCATTTGTCAATGTAAAGATTTGATCCATACATCCTATCACTCCAAACGCACCTTGTTCTTCACCAATCAGTCCCTCAGTCACTGACGCACTCTTTCGACCAAAATACCAGCATATACCTTCCTACAACACTCCCAATAAACTTATTCCCCTATAACTTCCGATCTCCCCCTTTCTCCCTTACCCTATAAAAGGGTACATTACTGCTTCTCCTCCAATCCCTTGGAACTATACCCTCCATAAACGCTTTATTACACAACTTCCAAATCCAATCAATCACCATCTCGCCTCCGCTCTTTAATATATATATATATATATATATATATATATATATATATATATATATAGTATATATATATATATATATATATTATATATATATTATTGTTTTATATATATATTAAGTTATATATATATATATATACATATATATATTATTATATATGAAATAAAGTACGAGTGATTATCGATGTTGTTATTATTGTATTAACAGTATATCTGATATATACATATATATTGGTTGGCTATATATATATATATATGAATAGCATATACAAGGTTATTATATTATTGGTTATTATTATATATATATATATATATATATATATATATGCATATATTATTATTATTATAAGACGACATAATTGTTAATTAAATACGAGCACAACTTAAGAACTATTCATCCTCTTTGTTTTTTTTGTCTCTCACTATAACTTCTAATTTCATCAATATTATCATTGCGCCATCAACCTATGTTGTGGTAATTTATTGTTTGGTCATTTTAAATATTATTATCTATTCAAATCGTCTCATTGATAATTAATCAGTTTATATTTAACATCCCCTTTTTTGATTGGTAAAATGGGAGGTACAGAGGATGAGAAGAGGGAGGTTGAGAGAGAGCATAAGTATAGGAGTTGTCCAAGATTTGGTGGAGAGGATGATGAAGAGTTTGAAATTTGGTTGGACAGGGTAAAAGCATGGGAAGCATATGTGGATGGAATTGCAAGGTTCCCTGGGATAGAGGTAAAATTAAGTTTGAGAGGAGAGGCATTCAAGGTGATTAGAGGAATACCAGATGCACAACTGAAAGAAAAGGAGGGAATAAACTTGATAGTAGAGGCACTAAAGGGAGTATATGGTAGAAATTTGGTGAGTGATAGGTTCAATAGATTGAGATTTTTGTTTAACATTCAAAGGAAGAAAGAGGAGAATATGCGAGCGTACATACAGAGGTTTAAGGGAATATATGAGGATTGTGAGAAGGCGGGAGTGAGTGTAGGAGAAGAAATGAAAGGTTATCTATTGTTAGATAGATCAGGCTTGGAAGAAACAAAGAAACAGTTGGTGTTAGCCTCAGTGGGAAGTGAGAGTATTTCATTTGTGAATATGAAAGAATCATTGCAGAGAATATTTGCTGAGAAAGAAGAGATGGAAGGGCAGAAAAGAAAGGAAGAAAGAAGTGTACAAGTGCATAATTGGGAAGAGAGAGGAATGAGAACATGGGCAGCTGCTAGAGGGACGACATATAACCGAAGAGAACAAACACAAAGGAAAAATCCTATCATTTGGGGAAAGGTGACCCAGTGCATGATATGTAAATCTGAGTATCATTTTGCGTATAACTGCCCGAATAAAAGAGAAAGAACTATAGAGAGAGGGAAAGAGGGAAAAGAGAAGTTGGAGGAGAGAGAGTATATTGGGAGGACATAAGAGAAGAGAGTGATTGGTCAGAAAATGTTGAAGGAATTCTAGATACTGGGTGCGTAGCAACCATTTGTGGGGAAAAGTGACTAGGAAAGGTGTTAGTAAATATAAGTAGAGAAGACATTAAGAGAATGAATGAGGAACAAGAGTCAATAAAAGGGCAGTATGTATTTGGGGAGAACAAGTATGAGGCCTTCAAAGCCGTTAAGATACCTTGTAGGGTAGGGGGAATTAAATTTTGGATTAGGACAGAAGTTGTAAAAGGTGAGATTCCATGGCTGATAGGGAGACAGACTATGGAAAAAGTGAAAGTAATGATAGATTTAAATGAGAAAAAAGTTATTTTTGGGGATTTAGGTAACGCAACCATACACTATAACACTGTAAGACACATTAGAGTAGGAATACTGGATACTAACCAAAAGGGCTATAAAAATGAAATGTGGTATGGTAGGTACAAAAGAGAATGGCTATTAGAACCAAAGGGAAGGAGAATTAAATTATTAAGGTTACATCTGCAATTTGGTCATGGGAGTTGTGATAAAATTATGAGAATGATAAAGACAGCCTATCATAATGAAGAAGGAGTTAGTGAAGAGATGATAAAGGAGATAGAGGAGGAATTAAAAGATCTATGTAACACCTGCAAGGTGTGCATCAGGGATAAATGAACACCAACGAGGCCCGTGGTTGGCTTTCCCCAAAGCCAGAAGTTTAATGAGGTGGTTGCTATGGATTTGGGGGAGTTTGAAGGGAAATTGTTTTTACTGTTGGTTGATGTTGCAACGAGGTTTTGTCAGGGGACGTGGATAAGAAATAAGAAGGGAGAGGAAATAGCAGAGAAAGTATTAGATAGGTGGATTAGTGTATTCGGAGCACCTGAATGTTTCTTTACAGATAATGGATTGGAATTTAATAACAAAGAGATGAGAAGTTTAAATGAAAGATTCGGTATAAAAATGAGATGTATGGCAGCGGAGAGTCCATGGAGTAATGGTATATGTGAAAATATGGTGGGGCTAGTGAAGGAGAAGTACAGCAGCAGAGAGTCCATGGAGTAATGGTATATGTGAGAATCTGGTGGGGCTTGTGAAGGAAAATATGAGAAAATTGGAAGAGGAGGTACCTAATCGGGAGATATGTCTCAAGTGGACTATTGCAGCCAGGAATAGTCTGTTCATGAAAGGAGGTTATGCCCCTAATCAACTGGTATTCGGTAGAAATTTAGAGGTACCGATAATAGAGGAAGGAAAGAAGAAAATTACTATATTAAAGGAAGGAAACGAATGTGAGATCATAAAAGATACCCTAAGTGGAATACATCTGGCTAAGGAAATACATATAAAAAGAATCAGAGGACCGGATAAGAAGAGCTGTGTTAGAAAATGTGAGAGAACACAAATTAGAAGAAGCTCAGATAGGAGAAGAAGTGTATTATAAGAGGGAAAATGAAAAAGAATGGAGAGGGCCAGCTAAGGTGATTGGAAGAGATGGGAAGGTAGTCATAGTGAAACATGGAAGTTCGGTGCGGTGTGCACACATAATAAGAATACAAGGGGAAACTCCTTATAGATAGAAAACGGAATCAGAACTAGAATCGTATGAGGAAAAAGAGGAATTACAAGAGGAAGGAAGAAAGACAGGAAGGAGAAAGGAAGTAAGTGAAAGTACTTCAGATGATTCAGATAGCGAAGGAGAGAACAAGGTATACAAGAAAGTTAAAAAGAAAAGAGAAGATATTCAGGAGACAATGGAAGAGAAGAAAATTAACAAAGAGGCGTTAAAGAAGGGGGAAAGGTATCGGATATGGAATGAGGATGAGGAAGAAAGGAAAATTGAGATATTGGGAAGAGCAGCAAAGAAAAGCAGTAAAAAATATAGTCAAAGCTACAACATAATCGATATAGAAACTGGCGAAAAGGAGTGGGTAGATTTAAGGTACTATCCTGAAATAAGGGATCTACCAGATGTTTCTGAAGAATCTCAAAAACCAGAAGAACAAACAGATATGGAAGAGAGCGGTGATGGGGAAAGGATGGAAGACTTAAGAGAGGAAGAAGAGACAGAAACAGAAGAAACGGACGAAGATAACAGTTTTTACTTTGAAAATACAAAGGAGAATGTAGAACTGAAACAGCAACTGGAGGCAAAAAGACGGGAGTTAGAGAGTTGGAAAGAAAATAATGTTTTACTTTGAAAATACAAAGGAGAATGTAGAACTGAAACAGCAACTGGAGGCAAAAAGACGGGAGTTAGAAAGTTGGAAAGAGAATAATGTCTACACAGAAGTATATGGTTCTGAATGGAAAGGAAAAAAGGTGATGAATACAAGGTGGGTTATGACAAAAAAGGAAATTGAAGGAAGACAGGGATGGAAAGCACGATTAGTAGTAAGAGGATTCGAAGAAAAGGAGAAGGATCTAGTAACTGATGCTCCGACGTGTGCTACTGAGACGCTAAAACTGTGTCTGGCAATTATGGGGCGGTATGGATGGACATGCAAAAGTATGGACATCAAAACAGCGTATCTGCAAGGAGATGAAATAAGAAGAGAGGTTTATGTCAAGCCACCAAAGGAAGCGGAAAGTAGGAACGTGTGGAGGCTTAATAAAGGGGTGTACGGGCTAAAAGATGCAGCACGTATCTGGTATGAGAAATTGGTTAAGGTGATACAAGAGACAGGGGGAAAAAAGAGCTTTATTAATCCTACCATCTATAGATGGAGGAGGAGGAATCAATTAATAGGTGTAATGTGTTCCCACGTAGATGACTTATTGTATGGGGGAACAAAAGAGTTTGAAAGAGAGGTGATAGGGAGCTTGAAGAAACGTCTAAAAATCGGAAATGAAGATGAAAAATGTTTTAAATACATAGGGGTGGAGATAGAAGAACGGGAGGATGATATTATCCTTAGTCAAAATAAATACATTCAAGAATTAAAAAAGGACAGGGAAGTATATGGGAAAATTGAGAATGGTAGAGAGTTAACAAACACAGAACTGACGAGGTATAGATCACATATAGGGAAACTTAATTGGGTTGCACAACACACTAGACCGGGACATATCTTTTGATGTTAGTGGACTAAGTAAAAACAATAAACAAGCAACAGGGAAAAATATGAAAGAAGTAGATAGAGTTATAGAAAAGGTGAGAAAGAAAGAAATGAATGTGCGAATAGATAAACTGAAGGGAAGTAAGCTTGAATTCGACATCTATACAGATGCGTCATTTGGTAAGGTAGAAGGTATGAAATCACAGATTGGGTATTTAATTGGGATAAAGGATGAGTTGGGGAATAAATGTCCTTTGCTGTGGAAATCAGGAGTTGCCAAAAGGATAGCCAGGTCAACAATATACTTATGCCCTTAAGATCACGGTAGGGAGGTTAAAAGAAGTCCCGGATGATTTACTGTTAACAGAGTCCCCAAACCACCCAATAAATTTAGAAAGTGTGATCAGAAATCTACTACAGCGTCGAAAATCAGAGACTAGAAGGGACTGTCGAAGTTAATTGATTAATGGGTTAATTCTGATAGAAAGAAAAATTAGTCGGTTTCTACTATCTAATCTATCTATTACTGTGAAAGTGTTAAGAGGTTAGTCAGTGAATTAGTTAACCTATCTACCCCAACACCTTTTACTCAACGGAAAGCTACTTTATCTAACGGTTACTGCATATTCTCACCTGAACACCCAAATCGGTTCCCGCAACAATATGAATGTCCTCTCTGATTTATCCTCCTTGAATTGAAGAACCCTCCTTGAATAACAAGGTCGGAGTAATGGTCAGAGAGGTAAAAACAAAAACGTTGAAAATTGACGTTTATTGAGTCAAACTAGATAGAATAACTAGTCTGATAACAAAGCCATCTGCAGGTTTGTTCCGAACAAACGACTTACAAACCAAGAAATAGTCGAGTTTGAGTTCCATAAGGGTTAATTACTACTTGGAACAAGAAGTTTAGTGTGTAAAGGGAATAGATGTAAATCCAACAATCTGGGGTTACTCAACTCAATAGATTGAGTACCACTGGGAGCACCCGATGTTCGAGTTCGATCTGGTTCTGAATATCCAATGATATACACAAATGTTAGAGGTTAATAAGCCGCTTGAAGAAATCTTAAATAATAGGACTGACAGAGCTCTGTTGATGGAAAATGTGTTGAGGCCCGTGAATGGAATGATGACAATAATAGCCCTTGTTTGATGAAATGTGCGCCCTGTGATGAAACTAAGGAATTCGTGAATAAAATTCTGCGGCCCGGGTGATAGAAATTCTTGCAGCCTGTGAATAAAATGACTACGTCGGGCGCAATTAGAATTTGCGGCCCGTTGATAGAAATCTGCGGCCAGAATAAAACCGTTTCGAAAATAAAAGAATAGGCATATATTGTTAAATGTGCTCCATAGCGGAAAACAAAATAGAATAACTGAAGTGTGCCTTACCCTAGGGGATGATTACAATCCCTCCGCAAGGGTGTTCTGAAAAGTGACTGTGTCCGTTTGGTTACTGAGCTGGAAAATAGATACAGGCACATGATTAAGGCACACACAATGGAGCAAGCAGCAACACATCTAGTATGTGGGAATCCTTATGTCCGCAAAGGAGAATGTCATAAAGGAAAATAGTGTGGTAGAACCATAAATAATTGGACCACACAATATAAGATATATATTCTGAAACTGCCTATTCTACAATATATTTAAACCTCGATTAGAAATAAATAGAAGTAAGGGGGAAAAAGAGCAAGTGTAAACATGTTGGTAAAGAATACATCACAGGTATTAGGTGAACAATGATATATTATTAGGGTGGATCCGGAGCTGCGCGACAGCAACCCCAACATCCCCCCGCACTAAAATTACGCCCCCACTCAAATTCCTTATAATCATAAACTGTTGTAACACTGTAGTGAGTGGTAGGCGGCGAAAAGATGGAATTGAGCGACTGAATGATGAAGGACTGAAAGACTGTTTATATCCCCTGTTATAGTACACAAACAGAAAATGTAACAAACCGGTTTATACAAAACTAAACCTAAACTGTAGCCCTAACAAGAAGGAGGGGCGTGGCTTATAACTATTGCGTAATGTTACTTTTTCTTAACCTTTGCAGGACTTCAGGATTGAAGATCGTTGGAAAACTGATAGGGAACCATAACCATACTTTTCCAGCACCATCCGCATTTCCAACCGGAATTGGTCATCTTGTTGTTGGTCAGATACACCCAACTGAGAATGGTATGGTAATGGTGTAGGACGAAGGGGAAAGACTAATAGTCAGACTGATGACTCGAGGTTGATGGGTACTCCAACCGAGGAGTCGAATGTAGTGGGGTGAGGCAACTATATTTTTCCGCAGGAACAAGCGGTTAGCATGTAACCCATCTGAAAGCATCAGAGTTTGAAGGTACAACTGTTTCTTCTTAATGTATCTGATATGAGGGGTGTTTTTATACTCCGGGCTGTGTCGTTTTGTTCCGTAGTATAAACCTCACTATATCCATAACACTGGGTACACCCTCGACTGTAAAATTTACTATTGGCTCAAATACTGTTGCTGTTTTGTATCCATTCGTAATGGATTTCTTCTGCCAAGCCAAGGGTGTAAGCGCCCATATAAGGATAAAGTCTACGTCGGATTTCATGAGGGTTTCAACACGGGAAGGACAGTCGTGGATAGTCCGCCCCGAGCTATTATAATCCACCCTGACATGAATGTTGAACTCTTCTCGTAGCAGTTTTCTCTCGTGGCGGAGCAATACCAACTTGCTAGCGCCGACAGCTAAGAGAGTCTTCATACTACAAGGAGAAGAATACACCTGCTCTATTATTTGCATCCGTGTAGGGTGTTATACATAAATAATAACAATAATTCTTGTTCCATTACTACAAATTTAAAGTTAACTTTAATATTTACATGTCGGCATTATGAAATTATGTTATTTAATTAATTTAATTTAATTCAATTCTGACTTGATTTAAATATTTTTTACAAAATTTTTAATTTTTGAAATTATCAGATATATTATAAAAATAATCATTGTTCTATGATGGAAATGTTGAGGCCCGTGAATGGAATGATGACAATAATAGGCCGGTTGATAGAAATCTGCGTCGGCCCGCAATTAGAAATCCGCGGCACGTAATTAAAATTCTGGCGGCCCGTTGATCAAAATTTTCAGCCGGTGTATAAATGGTCTCAGCGCTGCATAATCGATTCTAGGGTATCTGGTATTTACGCCCTTAAAACCTGCTTGAAAATACGTAGGGTTAACAAGCAATCACCAGTTCAGAAGTTGCTGGATGGATGGTAAACATACGAAATAACTGAAGTATGGCTGCTACCCTAGGGCATTATTCTACCCCTCCGAAAGGGTTATTATTCAGACGACGAGGGGTTGTTCGAAACTAGAGAATCTAAAAAAAGAGATGGACAGATGAATAAGCAAGCCATACAGATGGAGCGACACACATTTCTAAAAAGAAAAAGAAGCTATAATCCACATAAAAAATGTTACATAATCTTACTTCTTCAAGTATGTGGGAATCCTTATGTCCGCAAAGGAGAATGTCATAAAGGAAAATAGTGTGGTAGAACCATAAATAATTGGACCACACAAGAAAAAATATAAATTCTGAAATTGCCTATTCTACAATATCTCAAAACCTAAATAAGACATCATTAGAAGTATGGGGGAAAAAGAGCAAGTTAGGATTATAAGTGCGTAAACATATAAAAAAGGAATACATCAATATATATTAGTGTTGTACAGCCTTAATATATATATTAGGTGGATCCGAGCTGCTGCGACAGCAACCCCAACATCCCCCCTCACTAAAACTACGCCCCCACTTTTAGTTACTCAGTAAAATTTACCAGGTAATGTAATGATTAAAATGTCCTTTTTAATGAAACAGCCTTTTCAATTTTCTAGTTTACCTTCTGCTAGCAATAATGAATATTGAATTAAATCTTAAATAATTAGACTATCCAATAAGCGATGTGTTTTTAAAAGCGTTGACAGGGAGGCGCTCCAAAATCGCTATTCTGAACTTCTGAAATCTACATCCGAAAGAAACTTTTAAGGTGTAAATAAACTTTTTGTTTGTAAACATTTATATTTTAAAACCAGTAAATAGAACGGTATGAAAAGAGCCGCTACTTTCGAAGACAAGACCTTTTGAAACATTTGAAAGGTCCCAATTAAAAGCCTTAGCCATTTGAAAAGTTGCAATATAATGTACTTAACATCATTTGAAAAGGTTGCATACTGCAATTCTAACATTTTTCATCCAGTGAATCATCAGTGAAAAGTTTATTTGCCTCTTTAAAAAGTTATTTGGTTAAATTAAAAGACGAAGTAAAAGTTAAAACTTAAATCATTTTCTAAAAACGTAACCTTGCACATGCACAATAGGCTGGGCACAAGTTCAAAATTATTAGATCACATGGGCTTAATATAGGAAATTTCAATAGTTGAAATGGTTTCTTGTAATATTATTTTTTTAAAATCGATATTTCAAATATTACTTACTCATTTTAGTTCTTTATTATCTATTCAAATCGTCCCTTTCGAATAATCAATATTTCATTGATTACGTAAACAAATTTTGAGTTTAACATGTATATGTAGAGAAGTAGAGAAATAAAAAGAGTGAGAAAGAGGAAAGAGAAGAGTATAAGATTGATAGATTGTTCCTGTTTTCGGTAATGGAAAAGAGAGGAAGATTGGGTTGCAGAGAGGAGCAACAACCTGTACATATGTTATATAAGTACATGGTGAAGGTAACCTTGTAACAAATGGCTAGCATTTGTTCAGGGAATTAATATTAAGTTGATAGGGTTTAACATATAACAAACAATGTTTAATTGTTGTTTCTTTTTATTTTACAGAGACTGCAAGCCTCTGATATATTTAAGATTTATATGCTAAGTAAAATTACCTTTAGTAATAATATATAAATGAGCATAAGGATAATCCATAATAAAAGATCAAGATAATAAGAACTCAACAAGATATTGTCATCACAACAACAAGAGGAGAAAATACCAAAAGGGAGAGAATATTCCAGGACACATAAATAAAGTTATCTGCATCAACTGGTCAACAAAAAGGGAGAGAATATTCCAGGACACATAAATAAAGTCATCTGTATCAACTGTGCAACTGATAGGTTAATGTGTGAATGTTCGCTCAGTGGTGGTTGTGAGAATTACAGCTGGGTAGTATGCATGAGTGTGTGGGGCGCCTTTCATGCTTGTGTGTGGTATTGAAGTAGTCTTTCTCGCAATTGCTGTTGGTGTTCATCCGAACCATTGACTTGATTTAGAAGGGCTAAAAATTGACTTTAGAACATTCATGGTAATTGTGTCCGACTTCAACAACATAAAAGAGGAGAGAATTACTTGTGTCCAGCATCACAAAGGAATATACAACAAGAGGAGAAAAGGAACCACTGCGTGAATAAACATAAAGTAAGTATATAGTGTGTCTGCTCTAATTATCAGAATGGTAGCAGAGCCGTAGTTACTAATTCTGGTAATCTTGACGGCGCTCAATCACTATAAGAAGTAAGTAAGATGGACAAGGTAGCTCAAACAAATATAACTACAGTGGAAGCTAGAAGAAAGAAGAGAAGTTGTGAATGTCCTAGATTTATGGGAAAGAGTGAAGATTATGAGAACTGGAAGGAGAGAGTAGAAGATTGGCTTCTTATCACTGAAGAAGAAGTAAAATATCCAGGGGTAGAAATTAGGATGTCTCTAGAAGGAAGAGCTTATGAAGCTGTGAAGGAGCTAAAGAGAGAGGAACTTACAAAAGAGGATGGAGTAAAAGTTATTTTGAAAAAATTAGATGAAGCATTTAAAAAGGACAGCAAAATGGATAAAATGAAAAAGGCAGTAAAGTTTTTCTCCATCGAAAAAGGTGCAGGGGAAAGCATGAGAGATTATATTCTTAGATACGAAAGGGTGTCTAAAGAATGTGAACAAGTAGGTGGAGGTAAAATGAGTGATGAACTTAAAGGAAGTCACTTACTACATGGAGCCAAATTGGGTAACATGGAGTTACATATCGTATTGGGGGCTTGTGGTCAAGAAGAGTATGGGTATGAAAACGTTAAAGGAGTACTTGGTAGAATATTTCAAGAAAACAATAAAGAAAATACCCTTAAGAAAGAAGAAGAATGGGTTGGAGAGGAGAAAATACAAAAAGAAGGAAGATGGAATAGAAATGTTTATGAGAACAATAGAGAAAAATGGAAAACGAGAGACTATCAAGAAAAAGAGGGATATAGAAGAAATAATGCTTGTTATATATGCCAAGCAAAAACACAT